>PVJS01043846.1:0-16902 GCA_004027185.1 Glis glis | reverse complement strand
GAGAGAGAGAGAGAGAGAGAGAGAGAGAGAGAGAGAGAGGGAGAGAGATGGAGAGAGAGCGAGAGAGCTGAGGCTAGCCACGAACCCGGATCCTCCAGTCTCCGCCTCCCAAAGTACTGGGATTACAAGCGTGCGCCACCATGCCCGGCTGGCAGTTAACATTAACTAGCAGAATCACCATTTTTATTTCAACATAGGATTGGATTAAGTCCATCACAGCATTAAGTAGGAAGAAAGCCCTTCAAACATAGTTCAGTTTCTAATGTACTGCTTCTCTAGCCCTATAAAATCTATCTAGTGTTGCTTCTATCATATTCCACATTTCTCAGATGGAGAAAGTGGAGTACTCTCCATGGAGAGTATTTGTCTAAAGCCACCAACTAAATATATTTATGGTACTTCTGGGTATATGAGAATAGATTAGAGATATAGACTTAGACTTTTGACATGACAATAGCCTAGAAAATTATAATAAGAGAAACAGAAAAGAGACATTTCTTGTAAAATACCATTCAGTTCCAAATAAAGTTCTTTAATAGTTATGATAATTTAATAAGTATCATTTACTAAGCAAGTATTGTGTTCAGTATCATGATAAGCATTTTAGATATTGCCTCAACTTTGATCCTATCAGAAGGTGGGTTATTTTTTTCTGTTTTGTTGGTGTTTTTTCTTAAAAGGTTTATAAAGTAAGCACTATTATCAACATTTTACTAGCAAGGAAAGTGAACCTTTGCAGTGTTAATCAACTGTATAAAGCTAGAGTTAGAAAAGTGGCTCCACCAAGATTTAACTCCGGTCTCTCTGACTTCAAAGTTCATGTTCAGAGACAAGATAGCTGGATACAGCTGTCCAGCACTTGCCTTCTCCCCCAAAAAAGAACAGAAGTAACAACTGTATAGCTGCGTTTTGTTCCATGGGAGAACACTGGAAATCTGCAAAAGATCAACAAGAACCTTATAAGGGTCAGAGACCTGGGACCAGAGCGTAACAAGAGTAATAAAATTCTCCAGCCATCTGACCCCCAAGCTCCACAGCCGGAGGAGGGGGGTCTCCCTGTGAAGACAGTAAGGGTGAAAGAGGCCTAGCAAGTTCTCTCGGTGTGGATGCTGGCAATCTTAGCTAATGGAAAGTTTCACAACCTCACAGGCTTGCAGCCCACTTAGATAAGTTACCTGAAACTGCACAGGAGCTTTGCTTTGGAAGAGAAGCTCACATCATCTCCTAGTGAATCACAAGGGTGCTGTAGCCAGGAGTCCTCTTGACAAGGAAGCCATTGTCTGAAATGGAACTATTCTAGGACTCAGAAACTGCTGCGTATTCCTAACTCTGGGACTCTACACACATCCCACTGTACTGACTCAAGGGGTAGCTGTCTCTTGAACCTGACTTGGTCCAGCACAGTGACTGTGGCCCAAACTCCCTGGGTGCCCCGTATTGTAGGGGACAGGCGTTGCAACGTGGAGGGGAAGGGATGGTGCCATCCTTGAGGGCCAGAGGATCAGGAAGCTTGTCCTCGGAGACCGAGGACCTGACTAACCACATGTGGACTCATGCCAGTGCCAGGACTGAAAGCAAGGGTGGGAACGTCACAGTGGCATGCTGAGGGACATTGACAACTCTGTGGCAGACTCCCAGCATGCAAGGCCAACCCTGTCCCCAGAGGAACTTTGGCCAGCTCCAGCAGTGGGCCCACTCCTGAGCAGTGAAGAGGCAGAGAGAAGAACACCACAGTTCCTGATGCCACCCCATCTATGCTGTTCCCACCTCCATCCCACCCCTGTAGCTTGTCTGGCCATGCACTGCTGTCAGTACTGGGTGTGAGCACAAGAGCGTGGGTACCATGGTTTCTGCCACCACGTCCCCCCATGCAGCATTTGGGACCACTCCACTGACCGGTTGGAGGACAGGTGCTTCAGGCCCGTCACTACTGCTGAGGCCACCAGTGCCAGAGACCCTTGCAAGCAGTAGAGCTAGTATCAACAGTGCCTAAGGAAACCCCCCATCACCTGATGGGGCTATCACTCCCATTATAGGAGTAGCCACAGAGCACTGCACACCTATTGCTGTCTACACCACAACTGACTGGTCTGCTAGAGTATTTCAACTCTTGTATGGCTCACAGAAATGAGACTCTGACTCTGCCATAGTATGCACTGTACCCAAAGTCACAAATCACAACCAAAGGAACTATATATAGGGAGACTGCTATGAATAAAACCAAGCTAGAATTAAAACCAAGATTGTATAGCATTGAAACCCCAAGTCACATCTTCAGGAAAAAGCTGCTTACCAAGAAAACCACCCCATAAAAATGGTAGAAATATGTAAATCTTAATATGGGAACACAAAAAATTAGAAAAAAATAATGTAATACCTCCAAAGAAAACTCTCAGCAACAGATTAAAGTCAAAGTTAATAAAATGCCTGTTAAACAATTAAAGAAATGATTATTAAAAATCTCAATGAGATCCAAGAGAATACAGATAAATAGTTAAGTGAAATTAGGAAAACAACACAGGAAATGCATGAGGAATTCAGCAAAGAGAGATATTTTGAAAATGAACCTAACAGAAATCTTGGAAATAAAGAGCTCAATAAGTCGAATAAAAAAAATTCAGTTGAAAGCCTCAATAACACACTAGGTCAGGCAGAAGAATGAATGTTGGAACATGAAGGCAGGTCTTTTGAAATATCCCAAACCAAAAAAAAAAAGAATATTTAAAATCTTTGGGATGCACCATTAAATTAATAAACATCTGCATTGTTGGAGTACCCTAGGGCAAGGTGAAAAAAGTTAAGTGCACAGAAAACCTATTTGATGAGATAATATCAGAAGACTTCCCTAAACTTGGGAAAGATATGAATATCCCTGTACAAGAGACCAGATACACATGACCAGAGCAGATCTTCACCAGAGCATAATGCATAATATTAAAGTCAAATTGTCTAAAGTACAACACACACACACACACACACACACACACACACACAGAATTTAAAAATCTGTTAGAGAAAAGCACCAAGTTACATTTAAGGATATTCCCATTTCTGTTTTTCAACAGAAACCCTATAGGCCAGGAGGGAGTGGAATGACATATTCTGAGACATGAAAAAGAAATAACTGTCAACTAAGATTATTATACCCAGCAAGGCTACCCTTCAGTAATGAAGGAAAGATAAAGACCTTCCAAGAAAAGCAAAAATCTGAGGGAATTCATTACCACCAGACCAACCTTGTGAAAAATGTTTAAGGGAATCCTACAACCAGAAGTAAAAGAATAATAACTACTATCATGAAAAGAATATGAAAGAATCAAACATTATCAACATAGTAAACCATCTAACCACAAAGATGTACAAGAGAGGGAGAAAAGAACAAGGAATGTTCAAAACAACTAGAAGAAATCAATGAACAAACTGACAGGCATAAATTCTATTCCTTTCAGTAATAACTCTGAATGTAAATAGACTAAATTCTCTAATAAAAAGATACAGACAAGCTGCATGGGAAAAAAAAGACCCACTAAATGCTACCTACAAGAAACTCACTTCACAAGTAAAGACACACACAGGGACTGAAAGTGAAAGGATAAAAATTGATATTTCAAGCAAAGGGAAACCTAAAGTCAGCAGGAGTTGCTATACTTATATCTGGCAAAATAAACTTCGAAACAAAAACAAGAATAGACAAAGAAGGTTACTATATAATTATCAAAGGGTCAACCAACAAAAAGATATAATAATTGTAAATCAATATGCACCAATGTCAGAGTATCCAGTTTTATAAAACACTATTAAGCACAAAGGGAGAGATAGGCTCCAAGACATAATAGTGGGTCATTTCAATACTGCACTCTCACCAATGGATAGATCATCTAGACTAGACCCCTAAAAATCAAAGAAACATCAAGGTTAAGTTATACTATAGATCAAATGGACTGAACAGACATTGTCAGAACATTCCATCTCACAGCTGCAAAATACTCATTCTTTTCATCAGTGCATGGAACTTTCTCTAGATTACACTACATATTAGGTCATAAAACAAGTCTTAATACATCTTAAAAAATTGAAATTGTATCCTGTATAGATATTCTATAGTATATCCTGTATATATATTCTAGTTTTAGAATAAAATTTCTAGTTTCAAAATTATACCATATATATTCTAGTTTTAGAATAAAACTAGACATCAGCCTGGCATGGTGGCACACACCTGTAATCCCAGTACTTGGGAGGCTGAGATAGGAAGATTGCAGGTTCAAGACCACCATATGCAAACAAAAGCAATATCAAGGCATACTAAAGAGCCATAGTAAAAGAAACAGCATGATCTTGGCATAAAAACAATAGAACAAGATAGCAATCCCCCCAAACAAACCTATGCATCTATAGCCAAGTGATTCTTGACAAATGTGCCAAAAATAAACATTGCAGAAGGGACAAGTTTTTCAGGAAATGGTGCTAGAAAAACTGGTATCTGCATGCAGAAGACTGAAACTTTACCTCTCTCTCATACCCTGTATAAAAACCAAGTAAAAATGAATCAAACACTTAATATAAGACCAGAAACTCTGACACTACTAAAAGAAAACATAGGGAAATACTTCAAGACATCAATACAGGCAACAATAATTTAGACAAGACCCCAAAAGCATATGAAACAAAAGCAAAAATTAATTATATCTAATTAAAAAGCTTCTGCACAGCAAAGGAAGAAGAAGGAGGAGGAGGAGAAGAGGAGGAGGAGAAGGAGGAAGAGGAGGAGGAGGAGGAGGAGAAAAAGAAGAAGAAGGAGGAGGAGGAGGAGGAGGAGGAGGAGACAACCTATAGAATGGGAAAAATATTTGAAAGCTATTCATCTGACAGAAGGTTAATAACCAGAATATATAAGGAACTCAAAAATGGTAATAAAAACCCCCAAAATATTCCAGTTAAAAATCTGGCAAATAATCTGAATAGGCATTTCTTAAAAGAAGAAATACAAATCAAGTAATATATGAAAAAAGGCTCAACATCATTAGCTACCAGGGAAATGCACATAAAAACTACAATGAGATACCGGTTAGAATCACCCCAGTTAGAATGGCTATTGTAAAAAAAAAATTTCTGGTGAGAATATAGAGAAATAGGAACTATTGTACACTGTTGGTGAGAATGTAAATTAGTATATACAGTCATTATGGAGCACAATACAGAGGTTCCTCAAAAAAAAACTAAAAATTAAACTACCACATGATTCAGCTATCCCATTTCTGGGTATATATCCAAAGGAAATGAAATAAGTGTACAGAAGTAATATCTGCATGTCCATGTTTATTGTGGCACTACTCATGATAGCTAAGATATGGAATTAGCTTAGGTGCCCATCAACAGATGCATGGATAACAAAAGTAGGTTTATATATGCAAGGAAAATTGTTCCTCCACAAAGAGTAATGAAATTCTGTCATTTGCAGCAAAATGGATGGAACTGGAGGATATTATGTTAAGGGAAATAAACCAGATAAAGAAAGACAAGTACCTCATGTTCTCTCTCATATAAGGAAATAAAAAGAAAAAAAATCACCTGAAAGTTGATTACTAGGGATTGGGAGGGGTACACAGGCCAGGAAAATAGTGAAAAAGGTGGTTACCATAGTGCATAGTATATGCATGTATGGATATATCACACTGATCCCCGTTAATATGTTCAATTAGTACATGGTATTGAGAGAGAAAGCAGGCCAGGTGAAGTGGTGCATGCCTGTAATACCAGTACTTGGGAGGTTGAGACAGGAGGATCACAGGTTTGAGGCTAGACTCAGCAACTTTGTGATACACTTAGCAACTTTTTGAGACCCTGTTTCAAAATAAAAAATAAGGGCTGGGGATGCAACTTGGAGGTAGAACACCCCTGGGTTCAATCCCCAGGACCCCCCCCCACACACACACACAAAATAAAGCAGAAAACTCCTGTTCATTCACCCAATTACCAGGGTCACCTATAATCAATGTATCTAAATGACTCTTTTTGAAATTGATTTAAAAAACACTAGAAGCTGTATTCAGTACTATGAGAATACAAAGTTGAATAAGATATCCATGCAAGTGTTTGCATTACAATGTGCAAGGGATTCTTTTAGGTACTGAGTTGGATACCAAGATAAAACAGTCAAATGTTGCCTTCAAGAAGCTTCCAGTCTAGTAGAAAAACGAAATACATATATGGAAGATATGACACAAGGTAGAAATGGGGGTGTCCCAGAAGATGTCCAAGAAAGAATCAAGTATATTCTCCTTTAAAAAGGCATAAGAACCAGTTTTATAAATGTTTTATCAAACTTCTATGAATACCTTTTTCTATAATATGTTTTAAAGCACTGAATACAAAGGACATTTTTAAACTGTATTTTTGTTTCCAAACTGGAAAAACACAGACATAAAATTGCAGTCTGTACTAATTGTATATTGCTGCAATAACAAATTTGGGGACTTAAAGTAAGAGAAGTTGATTAACTTACAGTGCTGTAGGTCAGAAGTACAACACAGATCTCATGGGGTAAAATCAAGGTGTTAAAAAAGCATTTGACAAAATCCAACACCCATTCATATTAAAAGCACTGCACTGCAGATAATAGGAATAGAAGTAACATACTTTAACATCATTAAGGCAATATACAATAAACCCAAAGCCAACATCATATTGAATGGGGAAAAACTGTGGGAATTCCCTTTAAAATCAGGAACAAGAAAAGGATGCCCACTATCACCACTCCTTTTCAATATAGTCCTCAAGACTCTTGCCAGAGCAATAAAACAAGAGAAGGATATCAAAGGAATTCAAATAGGAAAAGAAGAATTAAAATTATCTTGATTTGTGGATGACATGATCCTATATCTTGAAGACCCAAAAACTCAACCAAAAGACTACTAGAGCTGATTAACAAATTCAGCAAAATAGCGGGATACAAAATCAACCTAAAAAATCAGTAGCTTTTCTATATGCCAACCATGAATCCACTGAGAAAGAAATCCAGAAAACAATTCCATTCACAATAACCTCAAAACCAATCAAATACCTAGGAATAAACCTAACCAAGGAGGTAAAAGACCTCTACAATGAAAATTATAAAACACTAAAGAAAGAAATTGAAGGAGATCTTAGAAGATGGAAAGATCTGCCTTGCCCTTGGATAGGCAAAATAAATATCAAAATGTCCATTCTACCAAAAGTGATCTACAGTGTCAATGCAACCCCTATCAAAATACCAATGTTATTCTTCACAGACCTAGAAAAATCAGTCATAAATTTCATATGGAGAAACAAAAGACCCAGAATAGCCAAAGCAATTCTCAGCAATAAGAACCATTCAGGAGGCATCACATACCTGACTTCAAATTATACTACAGAGCTATAGTGATAAAAACAGCATGGTATTGGCACAAAAACAGACACATAGACCAATAGAACAGAATAGAAGATACAGAAACAAATCCATACACTTATAGCCAATTGATTTTCGACAAAGGTGCCAGACACATACATTAGAGAAAAGACACCCTTTTCAACAAATGGTGTTGGGAAAACTGGTTATCCAGTTGTAGAAAAATGGAATTAAATATCAACCTCTCACCCTTCACAGGAGTCAACTCGAGATGGATCAAAAACCTGGAAGTTAGACCAGAGACTGTGAAGCTACTAGAGGAGGGCATAGGTCCAACACTTCAACATATAGGCACAGGTATAAACTCCCTTAACAAGGCCTCCAAAGCTCAGGAAATTAAATCAAGAATTAATAAATGGGATGGCATTAAACTAAAAAGTTTCTTCTCATCAAAGGAAATCACCAAGAGTCTAAAGAGAAAGCCTACAGAATGTGAGAAGATCTTTACCAGCTATCCCTCTGATAAAGGACTAATATCTAGAATATACAAAGAACTTAAAGACTTTACACTAAAAATCCAAATAACCCAATCAAGAAATGAGCAATTGAATTGAATAGACACTTCACAAAAGAAGAGATACAAATGGTCAATACATACATGAAAAAATGTTCAACATCATTAGCAATCAGGGAGATGCAAATCAAAACTACACTGAGATTCCATCTAACCCCAATCAGAATGGCAATCATCAAGAAGTCAAAAAACAATAAATGTTGGTGAGGATGCGAGGAAACTGGAACTCTTCTACACTGTTGGTGCAATTGCAAATTAGTTCAGACACTATGGAGATCAGTGTGGAGATTCCTTAGAAAACTGGGAATGGACCCACCATATGATTAGGCTATACCACTCCTGGGTATCTTTCCAAAGGGGCTGAAATCAGAGAACTACAGTAACATATGCATACCCATGATCATAGCAGCACAATTCACAATAGCCAAATTATGGAACCAACCTAGGTGTCCATCAACAGATGAATGGATTACAACATTATGGGAAATACACACATTGGAATTCTACTCAGCAATAAAGAACAAAATTATGTCATTTGCAAGAAAATGGAAGGACCTGGAGAACATTATGTTAAGTGAGATTAGCCAGTCACAGAAAGTGAAGGTCCATATGTTTTCTCTAATATGTGCAAGCTAGGGGGTAATTGGGATATCAGAGGGACTCCAGACCATGGAGGAGAAACCTCAGTGGAGCCAGAGAGGTGGTCTAAGTGAAAAGGAGGGGGAAGAGTGAGGTTCATTAATGGAACTACTACCATCGACTATGTGTACATATGTGAAAATACCAATGTCAATCTCATAACTCTGTATTGGGAAGGGGGGAGATGGGGAGGCAGGGGGTGGCACCAAGTGCTGTGTGCATGTATGCCACTGTCAACGTGACTTACAATATGATGTGAGACTATAATGCACCAATAAAAACATATTTAAAAATAAAAAATAAAATAAAATCAAGGTGTTATCATTCTTTTTTGGAGGCTCCAGGGAAGAATCAATTTGCCTTGTCTTTTCCAATTAGAAGCTGCCTGCATCCCTTGGCTCATCTCTAGGTTCCCTTCCTGCATCTTCAAAACCGTAATGTCTGCTCAAGTCCTCAAGTCCTTCTGTCATTGCCCCCCCCCCTTGTCCCTGTCTTTGCATCTGGAAAATGTTTTCCCCTTTTAAGGACTCATGATTATCTGAAGCTCTTTAAGGTGTCGCCTGTGCTAAGTTCCATTTGCTATGTGAAAGCCTATTCATGGGTCCCATGAATTAGGACATCTTTGAGAGGCCATTATTCTGCCTGCCCACAGGACTTCACTTTTCACTATAAATGCAAAGCTACTAAATAAAATACTAGAAAAATAAAAAATATTATTATTACTGAAAGAACATAATAACCAAACAAAATAATGCACTTGTATAAGAACTCCTATTTAATGCATCGATGAGAAGAGTGATTCTCAAAATTCAGTATGATTGATAATGACCATAGTGCAGCTTCTAAGGGCCCACCTCCAAGAAATTGTGACTCAGTAGGTCCAGGCTGATGCACAGGCACCTCTGTTTTTATCAAGCTCCCTAGGTGATTTGGGGTAGGGAGTCTATGGGCCAACATTTTGAGAAACATTGACTTGGAAAAATACAGTATATCAAATAATAATGCTCTTTCCTCTAGGCATGAGAGTAGCTTTGGCAAAATGCTAAGGAGGAACATCCACTAAGTTGAATTGGGTGAAATAGTATAGTCTGTACTTTTTAAAAGTAATTAAAACAAACAAAAAAGTGAAATGACTTCAGTCATCTAACAGATAAAATCTATGCAAATTCAAAGAAGGAAAATATTTTCTCCTGGGGCACTCAGTGAGAACTTCCTGGAGGAAGCAGCATTTGAAATGAGCTTTGAAGGAAAAGCTAAGGTTAGGACAAGTAAAACAGAAAAATGTAGTCTAAGCAGAGGAGGGAAATGAAAACACAGATGGGGAAATGAGGGTCCTCAATTTGGGAGCTGTCTTGGTCATCATTCTTACTGGACTGACCCAGTAAGCCTGACCACACACAATTTCCAGGAAGGTAAATCTATTTGCTCACTGTTTTGGAGATTTCAGAGATTCAATCCATGTCAGGCTGGGTCTGTGGAGCTCAGGGCATGGTGGTGAGAAGCAGAGAGAGAGAGAGAGAGGGAAAGAAGAGAGAAATAGAAAGAGAGAGAGAAAACAAGGGTTCAGCTCTCACATCACGGAGACCAGCAGCAAGAGAGCTGGAAGCAAGAGAGAGAGAGAGCAAGGGGAGGAAGTGCTATATATAAGCCCCAAGGCCACATCCCTAGAGACCCTCCTCAGCAACCAAGCCCCACCTCCAACATGGCTGCCTACTCTCTGTGAGGTCTCCAGGGATATTATAAATCCAAACCATTACAGAAACATTTTCATTTGATACAGTTCAGGACACTGAAAAGTAGGAATTACAAATATAATAAGAACTAAGACAATATTTTTTGAGGGTCTTGGCTATCAGGCTGAAAAATAAATTGATTTGTATAAACAATGAAGAATCTCTAAAAGATTTTGAGCTTAAGAATTATATAATAGAATAGTATTTTTGGAAGGTTAATCAGATACCAGGATGCATTGAAGAGGCAGACACTGGAATGGCTATAGTCCATTCCAAAAGACATGGGCATGAATTATGGTAGAGGCAATAGAAACAGAAACAGTGGAACCATGGCTGTGAGTAGATAATGAGGAAGGGAGGAAGGGAAGGGATTTGGAAGACAGAGCATGTAGACACATCTAAAGCATCGCCTGGATTTCAGGAGAGCTTGACGTATACAGGCTTGGGAATCAGCTGCAGAGAAGTGAGAGTTACCATTAAGACTTAATACAGGAGCATAGAAAGGAAAAGAGGACCAACATGCAGGTCAGGGAAAAATCTATCTGGGAAGAAGTAGTCAGAGATATAAGATGAGAACTGGAATGTAGGTGTTCCAAGCTAATGGAGAAAGAATGGTCAACCCATCACTACGCTTCCCCGGAGCCCTCACTGGTCTTGAGTTAGTTTCACTTCTGTATTGGCTAAAGCCCTGGATCCCAAACCTGGCCTTTTACCAGAATCACCTATGGATGAGGACATTAGAAAGAATTTAGGTCCAGAAGGAGCAATGTTAGAACGTATCATTCAGTAGTTTTTGTATAGAGTCTCAAAATTTGTGTGTTTAAATATATTGCTTACAGTTTGGGAGACATTAATATATAATTTGGGTTTTAGTATGAAAGAAAAGATAGTGATTGTTGAGAACAAAAAAAAAACACACATAAAAGTCATTGCACAATTGAAGGAAAACTATTAAGTTCTTAGGATATATATATAAAAGTAGTCATTAGATAAGTGGGGGAGAGAGGTGAAGAAGGTTGGTCTAATCCCTTTAAATGTAAAAGTCAAGTTATTGTTTTGTATTTGTTTTTATGCTTAGTGTGGCAAAGATAAAAGAAATAATGTGATGTGAGTATTTGTAATTACTTTCCTTCTTTTTGCTGAGCTGCCGGCATGAAGGTGCTGATCTGAAAAATGAAAGAAAGGGGAAACTGAAAGAAGCCTGAATTGCTGAATATAAAAATTAAAATAGCTAATAATGGGACCTTCCAGGCACTGTTCTAAATTCTGTACATATATGAACTCACTTAACTGTCACAATCCTATGAGTAAATACTGTTACTATTTCCATTTTACAGGTAGGGAAATTCGCAGAGCTAGTAAGTGGTTCTGGTGGAACAAACTCAGGCAGTCGAACTGCAGAGCTCTGTGTCTTAATCACCACCCTGTAACTACTTCTCGTAATAAATAATGAACAACTAAGTCACAGAGTAGGCAGAGAGGAAGACAAACCAACAGAAGTCTTAAGATACTTTTTAGAGTACATGGAGAGTGGGCAGATAAAAGATATCAAGCAGGCTCTTGAAAATTAAATTTACAAATTAAAAATATGAGGTGATAGAGGTGTACAGATCTGAACCTAATCCTAAAATCTGGACCCCACCCTCAGGGTCCTGACTGAAGAGGTCTGAGGGTAGAGACTGCTAATTTGCATTTCTAACTAGTTCCCAGATGAGGCTGATGCAGCTGGTCTGGGGAACCACTACACACGTGGAAGAACTCAGTAGTTTTCCATTTTTTCTTTACTTTAGAATCACTGGAGTGGAGAAGGAGAGGGCACGTTAAAACACATAGACACACACACACACACACACACACACACACACACACTCCTACCTAGCACTCCAGAGACTAATTTAATTGGTGTGGGATGGGCCTGATATGGGTGTAGTTTAAAATGTTCCAGAGGATTCTGAGATATAGCCAAGAGTCAACACTGAAACCCTTTCCCTCCTTAGAGTAAACAGCAGTAAGGAAACCTGTGTTCCCCCAAGGTGTTGATACTAAGGAAGCGGTGCTTGATGGACCTGGAACAATGTAATTTCTCTGGACCTTGGTTCCTTTATTTGTAAAATGGTGATGAAACTATTATTATGACTGGGTTTTTGTGAAGATTACATTATATAGGTGAAAACACTTTGTGAACTCCAAGTGCTATAGCTACACAATGTTACAGGGAGATTGTCAAGAGAGAACTTGAAGTTAGTTCACCTAGGCCTGGACTGAAGAGAGAGGAGGGAGGAAAACAAGAGAGAACACAGGAAGAAAGGGGGCAGCACTCCTCTGTGGCTCCCTGCCCCATAGGACTGGACACCGTGATAGGATCCGCTATTTCTCCCATGACATACACTGCTCCCTCCTGCTTTTCTGTTTTTTTTTTATGGAATTCTTCCTATGTATAATCACATTTATTATAAAAGATCAAGAACTTCAATAACATTTTTTAAATGTGCTTTTATTGGTGTATTGTAGTCTCACATTGCAATGAATATCAATTTTATATTAACATACATGCCCCCCCGCCTCCCCCCAATATGGAGTACCGAGAATGATGGTATATTCTCATATGTACACATTGTTTATGATAGTAATTCCATTGATACACTTCTTTCTTGCCTTTCCCCTTCCCTTAGATCATGGCTATATGTCGACAGGTATTGCTGGTCTGAACCAACTCCTCTGGGTGAAATTCTGGCACCGCAGCATGCAGACCTTGCCTACATAGAAGCGGGTGTCGAAGAACGGATGCTCCAGCTCGTATGCTGCCTGCCATCAATAACTACAGCCTGAAATCTCCTGTCACTGAAATGGTTCCCATGCGGCTGTTTTATATCCAGGTGCTTGGCTGTGGATGTGCCAGATGTCAGGACTGACCCTGACACTTCTAATTTCAGGATAAATAGAACCAGGTAAAGAGGAATTGAGATCAGGCCCCATAAGGCCACAGGTGCCAGGATAAGGAATCCAGACTTTAGTAGGGAGTCTGTGGAAATCACTGGTTTTAATCCTAAAAGTTACACGAGTCTCTGAGAATATCAACCAGGGCCAGTGTAATGGATTAGACTAGGAGGAAGCTGAAGTCAAGATGACCAGCGTGCAGGAGGTTACTGAAGTAATTTGGGTCTTAAGACCTCAACTACGGTAGAGGCCATGGAAGTTGAAAAGAAATGATAAGTGAAAGAAACTGAGTGGGTGAAATGAATTGCTCTTTCATAATCATCAGGTTCTCTGGGTCAACAGTAGTAATGTTCAGTAAGTACAGGCTGATGAGCGCTGTCTCCTCCCTTGCTGCTCAGTGCGGCCCTACAATGAAAGCAAGTCTCAGACTAAATGCTACTACAAAAATAGTTATCAGCAAGCAGACACAAAAATAGCCCACAAACTTTAGGATTTCGTGGCCAAGTACTAAAAAGCAGTCTAGCTACAGAGAGCAGTGTCAGTCTGCTAAGCTCAGCAGATTCTTCTACCACATTCATGCTAAGGCCTATGCAATATTCTAGCCAGCCACATATCTTGAACACCTCTCTTTTCCACAACAAAAAAATCCTTCCTAATCCTTTATGCTAATTAATGTACCTTTAGTACAGATTTACATAGTGATACTAAAAGCATTCATGCATCCAACTCTGTAGTGAAGACTCCTAATTAGTGTCTTTCAAATGCTAATTACCCAGCCTGGAGTGTGCAGATTAAAGGTAACTTTCAAATATATACACATCTCACTGAAATATTCTAAAATATATGGATAAGATAATAAGCATCAAAAAATGGTTTCAAGGTCACAAAACAGAAGATCATGTTTGAGGAAGAAGATGAAAAAGCACTATTTTAATGAGGGGCCTTAGTGATAAGCATCAGAAAATAGCTGCAGCTGATTTAAGCAGAAAAGAAATTTTTAGAGGATATTGGGTAGCTCAAAAGATTGTTGGAGACTGGGGCTTATATCTACAGGACCAGAGATTACCACTGGCCAATCATTACACAGAGTCTATAACGGGATATACAGTAATTCACCTAGACTCTAATATACTACAGAGCTGGTTGGGAGAGGGCTCCAGGGTTCCATTGTCAAGTGCAGGCATCTTGCATCTCTGCACTGCCCATACTGAATGCCAGGTGCCACCACTACAACCACACCCACTATAGTCTCAGGTACTTAACTCACTATGCTGCTGCAGCTGCCCAGCTAGTGTAGCTCTTGATACCTGTTTTTTGAATCATTACCTTTCAGGTGGCACACATGATGGAGCAAGTAATTGGTACTTCAGCTTCAGCCACTAAACTCCTAAGGTGGCGGATTCCCCAAATAAGGGGGCTTCAGATGCAGGGGGCTCTTATATATATGGGCCCTTTATATGTATATGAAGGCATGTTGAATTGAAAGTGATGACAATACATTCTAGTAGACACATCTAGCAGGTAGTTGGAAACGGGATACTGGTGTTCCCCAGAGAACAGCGTTACAGATGTGGGAGTTGGGTAGTGATTGCATACGGAATGAGACAGAAGTCTGTAGAGAATCTAATTCAAACTTTTCATCTACAGATGTGGAAACTGAATCTGAGAGTGTTTCAACCCTATCGATGGATCAACCCATAGCAACCTCCAACATTTATTAAATGAAAATGATGAAATCACACTCAGGGGAGACAGGAAAAGTATAGAGAGAACACTAGTACGAAATGAGTGGAGAGAGAACTAGTGATCGTTGAGGTTCTATGACATGCTGTCATTTTGTTTTGCAAATATTTAAATGCAAACTCTATACCAGTCACTGTGCTAAGTGGATTTAATGGTGAACAAAACAGAATGTGTCCTTACATTTGAGGAAATGAAAGCAGCCTGGGGTGCAGCGCTGGGGAGTGTGCAGAAGTTCAAGCTGAAAGTGCAAAGGGCTATACTACATAACATGTCTGTACTTAAGAAAAAATTTTTTTTTCCTTTGGCAGTGCTGGGAATTGAACACAAGGCCTCACTGCCTACTAAGCAAGCACTCTAACTCTGAGCTAAACCCCCAGGCCCTATTTAAGGATTTTGAGCTTTAGCTAAGGAAATAAACCATCTAAAGATTTTAAGTGTTTATGTGTGTATGTGTGTGTGTGTGTGTATATGTGTGTGTGTGTGTGTGTGTGTGTGTGTGTGTCTGTGTGTGTATGGTACTTGAGATGGAACCCAGAGGCATTCTATCTCTGAGCTACACCCCAACCCTATTTTATTTTTTGTTTGGAAACAGGGTCTCACTAGGTTGATGAGAGTCTCACCACTTGCTGAGGCTGTCTTTGAACCTGCTATTCTCCTGTCTCAGCCTCCCAAGTATTGGACCTGACTAGTTTGTTTTCTTTAAAACATATTATTTGACTAAATCCATACAATAACCCTGTAAATTAGGTATAACAAGCATCTTTTTACATATCAAGAAATGGGGACTCAGATTTTTTTGACCAAGAGCGACAAGCAGTAGAAAATGATGGTGGGAAGAGAAGGTAAGCAGGCAGGAAGGGCTTTTTGGAAAGAGAAGGGGAACTCATGCTTTTTGCTTGGCCAAATTTTAGTCAGGTTTCTGGACCTTTCCCCTTGCCCAACTGTGCCGTCCTGTATGAAGTCCAGTTTTAGCAAAAGAACCCTATAAAGTCATTTTAGCTCGAATCCTCCATCTCCATTTGATCAGGTTCCTCATCCTCCAACTTTCTTTAGTGACATCTGCTCACCCTGGCCAGTCTTCAGTCAGACTCCTGTTAGGTACACACACACACACACACACACACACACACACAGCGCTTTAAATTCCCGCTTTTCTGAGTTAAACCCAATCTCTCTCCCCCTCTACAAGATGGTGTTGCATTGGTCCCAGTACTTATGGCGATAGTCTTAACTAGTCCTCCTTACCATCTTTTAATATTATTGAATATTTTTAACATCCTTTTATGACAGGGGGAAAAACTGTTTTAGTGAATATTAACAACGTCGCAAAGAAGGTCTTGTTACCATTTTACAGATGAAGAAATCGAGATCACAACCAGGCTTCAAACCCCAAGACTATCTGGTTCCACAGCTCTTGTGAAATGCTGCCTCCAAATTATATCTCGGTAACTTTATCCAGTGTGTTCAGAGGACAAATAAGAATCAGCCCTGGAGTTCGAAGAACCCTCGGGGTGAGGGAGAGCTAAGAGTGTGGGAGTAAAGGTGTCCAGGCGGTGGATTAATGGTAGACGTAATTAGAAAAGCAGGCTGGGGCCAGGAGACAAGGGCTTTGAAGGCCAGCCTGCGCTTGGGCTTTAGCTGGTCAGTTTTCACAAGCCATGTATTATGCCATGTATATTAAAGAACAGCAACGCCTCCTGCAGTATTTACAGCCCACGGCCGTCCTGGCCGAGCTGCCCTCATTTCGGTCCAGCGTGAAGTGGTGGCCTAGATTCTGGATGGGCGGGATCCAGGGGGGCTTCCCGCTCCCAGCTCCCCTCTCCGCAGCTGATGCTGATCCCCGGGGTTGGGTCCGCGCCCGAGGCGGGGCAGTGGGAGCCGGAGCTCCGGGTTGGGTTCGGCTCGGC
>PVJS01043845.1:0-16855 GCA_004027185.1 Glis glis | reverse complement strand
CGGTACTGGGGATTGAACCCAGGGGCATTCTACCTCTGAGCTACACCCCCAGCCCTATTTTTTATTCTTTATTTTGAAACAGGGTCTCACTAAGTTGCGGAGGGCCTCACTAAGTAACTGAGGCTAGCTGCGAACCCGGATCCTCCGGTCTCAGCCTCCCAAGTACTGGGATTACAAGTGTGCGCCACCATGCCCAGATCATTTGCTTCTTTATTTTATTGTTTGCCATCCTTCTGCTAGGTGTTCAGCCCCATGAGGACAAAGCTCTTGTCTGTTTTGTTCATTAGTGTGTCCCAAGCACATAAAAGTGACTATCCAAATATATGTTAAATGATATCCTAACTCTGAAACTTGATTTCTCTCTGGGGGTTTATGCTAAATTCTTGTAGCATTGGCCTTCAGTTTTGATAGCTGTGTGGGTTTCTAGGGCTTAGTCAAGATGAAGAATCTGATAGGATACCCTCACATAAAGCTGGGAACTCCCAGAGAGTGCATCTTTAGTGTAAGGATCAACTAGAAAAAAAAAAAAAACACCCTGTTTCACAAGAGGAGGACGGCAAGAAAACTTGACTGTTTCAGTCTTGGTAGTGGTTGGAAGAGAGAGAAAAATCAAGAATCTGCAACCCAAATCCAACCTTCTCTTGGGCTTGTGGTCCAAATTCACATTAACCATGTGGTCTAAAAAACCCTCAAGCCTAGAATTAATTTTATCTGGAATAAGTAAAAACAAATTCTCTCTGGAAGAGGAATCTTCAACCTCATATTTAAAAAGTTCTCACAGATAAAGTTTCAAGGAACATGAATTCAAAATAAGAAAAGAAAATCACAAAACACAAACAGGTCACCATGAGAGAGAACCAGTAGAAGCAATAGAAAGTAGGATCAGGACTGCAGTTACTTCATATATTGGAATTATCAGATGCTAAAAATAAAGCAAACATCTTTATAATGTTTAAAGAAATAAATATGACCAAAGAGTAAGTGAATATCAAAATATGATATAGCAGATTTCAAAAAGGATTAAGTAGAACTTCTAGAAGTGAACCTATGAAAACTGAAATTATGGTTAGAGTAAGAAGCATATTAGATACAACTGAAAAGAGAATTAGAGAATGGGAAGATAGAGCTGAAGAAACTATACAAATGCAGAACCAAGAAATATAAAATAGGTGTTATATTTTGGATCTGAAATGTCCCCCAATGGCCCACATGTTAAAGTCTTGGTACTACTGGGAGGTGGTGGAACTTTTAAGAGGTGGGGCCTAGTGAGAGGAAGTCAGGTCACTGGGGTTGTGCCCCTGAAGGGGATGTTGGGACCCTGGCCCCTTCCTTTCTCTTTTTGTTTCCTGGCTACCATGAGATCAATGGGCCTTCTCTGCCATGTGTTCCCCCCATGATGTACTGTTCTACCACAGGCCCAAGGCAACAGTGCCAAGCAATCATGGACTGAAATCTCTGAAACCATGAGCCAAAACAATCCTCCATGTAAGTTGATTATTCCAGGTATTTTGTCACAGTAATGGAAAGCCGACTAACACAGTAGGAAAGGCCAAGGAAGTAGTCTATGGAATGAGAAGGCAGAATGTCCAACCTTAGTTTCAGGAAGAAATCATATCAGGGTATAGAAACCATACCAGTAATTTATTTGAATAGGAGAATTTTAATATAAAGAATTGTTAACCTTAAAAGTAGTTAATTGCTAAATGGGGTAAAAGCAGCTACCACCTCTGGTCCTGAGGGGAAGTGAATGAGGAAGAAACCTAGAAACTTAGAGGACAGCTCCTTTTCCCAAGGATGATACTGAAACCTCTAAGGAGAGGCTGTGGTGTCATAGGAACATGCAGCCTGCCAATGGCAAAGAAACTCATCAGAGGATGCCCACAGGAGAAACCTGCTGCTGGATGGAGGAGAAACTTGCTGGAAGATGCAGTCCAAGTCTCAATGGTGACAGTCACTGAGGTGAATGCTACCAAACTTCCACATGCTGAGCTGTAGAGGGCCTCACAGAGAACAGTAAGCTAGGAAGATACCAGAAGACAGTGGAAAAGTAGCTTCAATATATTAGCCTAGATTTTTTTTTTTTTTTTGGTATTGGGGATTGAACCCAAGGGTGCTCTACCACTGAGCTACACCCCCAGCCCTATTTTTTGTTCTTTATTTTGAAACAGGGTCTCACTAAGTTGTAGAGGGCCTCACTAAGTAGCTGAGGCTGGCTGCGAACCCGGATCCTCTGGTCTCAGCCTCCCAAGTACTGGGATTACAAGCGTGTGCCACCACGCCCGGCTTCATTTTTATTTTAAGACAGGGTCTTGCTAAGTTGCCCAGGCTGGACTTGAACTTGTGATTCTCCTACTTCAGTCTCCTCAATAGCTAGGATTACAGACATATGCCACCATGCCTAGATATTTTAAGGCATATGCCACCATGCCTGGATAGTTACTAAGGTTAAGAAAAACATCATGGGGATTTCAATTAGTATTAGTTTATTTAACTTATTTATTAAATTAAGGAGAATTCTTTTTGCTTTAATAAATTTTTCTAGTAGGAGAGCACAAAACCCATGTATTTTATTTCTCCCATTAAGGTCTTACTGTTTTCTTTGATAAAATATTATTGAATCCAAGAACTTAATAACCTAATGCTTTCATTTACTATTGTGAGTAGAAACTTTCCCCTGTGTTTCTGGGCTGAGACACTACCTTACATGCTAAGACTCACTGATGTCCTCAAGTAACCGCCCCAATCTCCTTTGGATTTTCCAGGACAAAGATGTTATATGCAATGTAATGTTTTATTTCTTCATTTTCTATATCTTATATCTTTCCCCCCTAATAGCTATTGCCAGCATTTCTCATGATGTATAAAATAAGAACGATGATAAAAAGCTGCAGACTGAGAATCAGAATATATGGGTTCAAGATCAGGCTCTGCCATATATTAGCTGAGTTAACCTTAGGCAGGTTACTGAATCTCTTTGAGCTTTGTTACTCTAGTTTCTTCATTTGGAAAATGAGGGCACTGAACTTGGATTACAAAGGTTGCTTTTGGTTTTGAAATGAGGCCATTCTAGTGTATCTCCATGAGGTGAGAGTTGGTGCCTTATGTAAAATAGCCTCTTCATTGAGGCTATACCCAAGCTATACCCCAGCCCTATTTTATTCTTTATTTTGAAACAGGGTCTCACTAAGTTGCTGAGGGCCTCACTAAGTTGCTGAGGCTGTTTTTGAACCTGCAATCCTCCTGTCTCAGCCTCCCAAGTACTGGGATTACAAGTGTGCGCCACCACGCCCGGCCTATCTGTAGTTTTAATAAAGAATAGAAGCTACAGTAGGCTATTGGATGCCATATTGACATGTTTTGGGGAAAGTTAAATTTGAATTATAGATCTGTATTTTCTAGATTATGGTGAAGGCATTGGTTGTCTTTGCTCACGTCGTCTCTACCTTCCATTTTAGAGACAAATTATCTGATCATTGAAGATTAACTTTGATGTTTTGGGGCTCACTGCTACACCCTTAGTTCCTAGTTTAGAGCCAAGCACATAGGTGTTCAATGTGTGTTTGTTGAATGAATGAATTCATGAATATAGGATAGCTTGCATTCTTGATTTAATAATGTGCCAAAGCTGGGCATGGTGGTGCACGCTTGTAATCCTAGTACTTGGGAGGCTGAGACAGGAGGATCACAGGTTCAAAGCCAGCCTCAGCAACTTAGTACGACCCTGTTTCCAAATAAGAAATAAAATAGGGTTGGGGTATAACTTGGAGATTGAATGCCTCTGGGTTCCATCCCCAGTACCAAGAAAGACCTCTTTTTTTTAATGTGTCAATATTTTTCTTTATTAATAGGTCTAAGAACTTATTAACTTTTTGTCACACATATGAGTATCATTTCTGCCTGTGGAAACTGACTTTTTCAATTTTATTAATTCCTGCTCCTGGTTAAGGTATTTAAATGCCTTTCATTTTTTTCTCTGTTGGTCTTCCCTGCCTCCTTCTAGGCCCTCTGGATAGCTTCTGTCCTTCCTTCCTCCCTCCCTCCCTTCTTCTCTCCCTTCCTCCCTCCCTTCCTTCCCAGAGACATTATACCTCTGATCTACACCCCTAGCCCTTTTTATTTTTTATTTTGAAATGGGGTCTTGCTAAGTTGCTGAGGCTATCCTCCAATCTGTGATCCTCCTGTCTCAGCCTCCCAAGTACTGGGATTACAGATGTGCACCACCATGCCTGGCTTCCCCTTTTCCTTCTATTTCTCATTCTCATCACTCATATATATATCATCCATCCATCCATCCATCCATCCATCCATCCAAAAAAGATATTGAAACAAGCCAGGCACCTACCTGTGTCAGCCTGCAAGGCACAGAGGCAGGGGGATGAATTGGACTGGCACCGTCCTTGGGTACTCATGGTGCTCCTCATCTGTCAGGGAAGACAGTGTTGAGCAGACACTTCACAAATACTGAATTACAAATCATGGCAAATGCTATGAAGGCAAAGCCTGGGAGCATGGAGCTTTAGGAAAGGCTTCCTGGGGGCTGTTTCTTCTGGGATCTAAAGGAAAAATAGGGCTTGGCAGATCTGGAGCCTCAGGGAACCGCACGGGTGAAGGCAGGGATGGGGGAGGGAAGCCAGGTTTACTGGGGAGCCAGAGCAAGAGAACCTGGAACATGGCTAGCATAGTGGACGGTGGGGCGAGGGGCCTCGGAGGGCACAGTCAGGTCTGCACACGTCCATCCTTCAGTGGCGACTCCTCCAGGACCTGCCTGGCCTCAGCTACCCTGGGACAAATCGCACTGCTATCTTGGTTGCCTGAAAATGGTTTGCATTACCGGTTTATTTTCTGGATTTAGAAGTCATTTAAGAGCTGGGTGTGGTGGCGCACGCTTGTAATCCCAGTACTTGGGAGGCTGAGACAGGAGGATCGCAGGTTCACAGCCAGCCTCAGCTACTTAGCGAGGCCCTCCGCAACTTAGTGAGACCCTGTTTCAAAATAAAGAGTAAAAAATAGAGCTCGGGGTATAGCTTGGAGGTAGAATGTCCCTGGGTTCAATCTCTAGTACCACACACACACACACACACATACACACATACACACAGAAGTCATTTAAGGAAAATTTAAAAATTTGATATCATTGGTAGTTGTGCGTTTGAGCAAATCCTTAACCTCTCAGAGCCTCAGTTTCCCTGAAGTGGGAGTAATCACATCTATCCTGTGGGGTCCTCTGCCAGGTCACCCCGTCATGTCCATTGGAGGCCTGTCCTCACAGGCCCGAGGGAGGGTGGGTCTAACCTGCCTGTGTACTTCTGGCTTCTGTCACTGGGGCCTGTCATGAAGTGAGGGTATCTGCGAGGCCTTTAGAGAAGAGGGAGCACAAGGAAGGGAGCGGGCGGAAGACAGGCTGGGTCGAGGGTGGGGGAAGGTCTGCGCAGGTGTAGATGTGGTCAAAGTCTGGAGAGTGGCCAGTGAAGACCAAAGTATAGATGTGATAACCACAACTATAACTTCTTGGGCCTTTGCCACGTGCCAGACACTGTTTCAAATGATCTACATATACTAACTCGTTTATCCTTTCAGTAGCCCTATAAAGTACTGTTTATTATTCCCACTTTACAAGTGAGCAAACGGAGATACAGAGAAACCAAGTATCTTGCCCAAGGTCACACGGTTAGCAAGCACTGGGACCTGGATTTGAGACCGGGTATTGTGACTTCCAACATAAGAGGAAATGAATGCAGAGAAGTGGGTAGGAGCTTAAGTGCTTAAATGCCAGGCTAGGAGGCCCATCCAGTCTTTATCCTTCTGGCTATGGGAGCTATGTAAAGCTTTTTTTTTCTTTTTTTAGTGGTGGTACTGGGGATAGAACCCAGGGGCATTCTACCTCCAAGCTACACCCCAGTCCTTTTTATTTTTTGTATTGAAACAGGGTCTTGCTAGGTTGCTCAGAGTCTGGCTAAGTTGCTGAGGCTGGTCTTGAACCTGAGATCCTCCTATCTCAGCCTCCCAAGTACTGGGAGGCTCATGTCCAGCTCATGTAAGGCTTTTGAGGGAGGAAGTGTTAAGGGTGTAGCATGCCCAGGAGGGCTGATGGGGCCATTCCTCTCTCCTACAGAAACCATCCATGGAGCAGCCTCTGTACAGCAGCAGTCTGTGGGGCCCAGCGGTTGATGGCCATGACCGCGTGGCCGAGGGCCTGTGGCTGCCGCAACTACACGTAGGGGACTGGCTGGTCTTTGAAAACATGGGTGCCTACACCATGGGCACAGGGTCCCTCCCCGGGGGGACCCGGGCCTGCCACGTCACCTATGCCATGTCCCGGGTAGCCTGGTAAGAGAGCTTTGCTGGGAATGGGGCGAAGGGGGCAAGGTGGGCAGAGGCAATGAGGGAAACCTGAGATCTGAGACTCAGCTTCCATGTTATTGATGTGACAGCCAACTCCTGGCTGCTGACTCTAGTGTGGCTTGTGCTGAGCACCTGGTTGTGGCCACCAAAGAGGCCAAGCTTCCCCAGAGGAGCTCACAGCCTGGGAGATGCAGAGGCATAGACAGGCCCTTGTGATGGCACTGAGCTGGGGGGACTTGAACTCTCCCTGAGGTCCAAGTCCACTCTCTGAGGAGGCAGGAGGCAGTGGGCAGGTAGAAGTGGGCAGGGGCCCCTGGCAGAGCCAGGTATGAGTGTGGCGCATCCAAGGCACTAATGGAGTTCAGTGTGATTGGAAAGGGAGGCAGGGCTAGCTCTGGGGAGGCCTTGAAGGCCGAGCGAAAGACTGGAGAGTAGCGGGAAGCAAGGACTGGTTGGAAGCAGGGGCATGACACGGTCCGATCTGCACTTTGGAAAGTCCTCTCTAGCTCCTGGGTGCATTAGGGAGGAAGATACAGATAGAGGGGACCAGTCAGGTGGCAGCTCTCTGACCTGGGAAAGCAGGCGCTTGCTGAGTCTGTTTTCCCATCTAGAAAAGGGGCATAACACTGGCCCTGCTTGCCTCACCGGGCTAGTGCTGGGACCCAGTGAGACCCTGACCAGACCCTCGTCAGACATCTTACAGTTACTTCCTTTCACTCACACACAGTGTGAGTGACAAGTGCTCAATAACCTCTACCTGGGATAACAGTGTTATCCCAGGAGGGGTCACATGCCTGAGGTAGCACAGCTGGCTAGTGGTGCAGGGCCCCCTCTGGAGGCTGTGAGAGGGCTTTGGAGGGCAGGTGCAGTGGGGAGGGACATTTAGGCTGGGCCCTCAGGAGTCAGTGTGGCCTGTGGCCTGAGAGTCTCCAGGACCACCACCGAACCCCAGACCCAATAGACACAGGAGAGTCACATTTCACTCATGCATTCAACAAACCTGTGTTGCTTCTGCTCTGTGTGGGGCGTGGGATAGGCTGATGTAGCCATTTGCCCATCTGGTGTATTTTGACAAGGCCTAAAATCAAATGAAAAAAAATAAAAACAATCACTACGTGGACTTCCTTATCCCGTCCCTGGCTCTGTCAGCAAATGGCAGGTGGATGAGGTCGCAGAGAATCAGCTATACTTGTTACTAGGAACAAAAAAAATGCTGATGTATTGAAATGGACATGCCAAGAAATCCCCATGTCCGAGGGGCCTCATCAAAGTGTGCTGCTTTAATGCCTGCCCTGTGCCAGGTCCTGGAGGTACAGGAGCAACTGAGGCAGTGGGTGAGCTGAGGTGCAGCCCTGCACACATAGACTGGCAGGGTGAAAAGGCCACTGGGGAGGGAGGGACAGTGAGCCAGAGAAAGGCGGTCTGGGTGGCTTCTCGGCAGGAGGGAACCAGGCCCAGGAGGGCAGGGAATGGCCTGAGAATGGAGGGCAGCTGCTGGCGGCTCAAGAGCAAGGATCTGCTCTTTAGAAAGATGGCTTGGGCTGGTGCTGGAACTGTCTGGAGGGGGCAAGAGCAGGTCAGGAAGACTGTGATCCTGGCAGGTCACAGTGCTGTCTGTGGGAGTAGATGGGGGCGGCGGCTGGGCTTGACTGGGTGTGGAGAGATTCCCAGCTGCAGCCAAAGCAGTTGACCAGATAGATGGTGGAGCCGCTTATCCACAGAAGTACAGAGGAGGAAAGTTTGTGGGACTGTTTGAGAGGGGCAGGAGATGAGTTATTTTCACGCCCTAGGCCTGGGGTATGAATAGTGTGGGCTCTGGAGTGAGCAGGGTTCAGTCCTGGTCCTACCACTCACCAGGGATGTGGTCCTGGCGGCCACTCCTCTGAGTCTGTTTCCTCATCAGTAAAGAGGGATGGTGAGGCCTCCCTCACAGGGATGTGGGGAGGATAAAGTTAGAAGATGGAAGGAAAGTGCCTGGCACACTGGCTGACAAGTGCTCAGTAACCTCTACCTGGGCTCCTTTCTCTTCTCGGGCAAGTAGGGCCCACAGGGGAGAAAAGGACAGTGGGGACAAGGGTCAGAAAGCCTCCCTTGCCCCTGCCCTTGGCTGGGCTTAGGGCCAAGTGAGGCCCATCCCTAATGAGGATTACAGGTGCAGGGGTCATTAGGAGCCCCCAGGCCTGTGGTCCTGGGTGGCCACTTCCAGTGCCCTCTCTCGCCCCCAGGGAAGCACTGCGAGGGCAGCTGCTGCCTACGGAACAAGACGAGGACGCTGAGGGCGTGTGCAAGCCTCTGTCCTGTGGCTGGGAGATCACAGACACCTTGTGTGTGGGCCCTGTCTTCGCCCCAGCGAGCATCATGTGAGCGGGCCCTGTCCCCCCCGAGAACCCTAGCGGGGCCCCGAAGATGCCTCTGGGAGAGGTGGGGAAGGTGGCAAGCAGGGCACCCTCTGGCCAGGACTCTGGTGCTTGCTCTGCCACCCCCACACTCCACCTGTAGTGTTTCTGCCCTGTAAATAGGACCAGTCTTACACTCGCTGTAGTTCAAGTATGCAACATAAACCCTGTCCCTTCCAGCCGTGTCTGCCTCCTCTGCAGCGCAAGGGGCCTGGTCAGCCAGGTGTGGGGGGGTGTTCTTGGGGTCTCCCTCGGTCTCCTTCCCACCTTTGTAAATATGAAGCAAATAAATATTTAGGTTTTTTTTTAATACTCTGGCGGAATCTGGCAGTTCAATTCACAAAGCAGCCGGGCTAGGCTGAGAGGCCCCCCCACCGTGGATGAGTCCATGTCTGCTTCAGTCCTGACCATGCTCCTGAGCCCCTGCTGCGGTGCGAGCATCTCCCACTGAACTCCACCTTCTTGGACCCATCTCTGCCCTTGTCACAGGCCTCCATGCCTGGTGACACCCGGAAATGTGAGCTGTCAGGGGCTGGGATAGCACCCAGGGGCTCACACATGCTAGGAGAGTACTCTGCCACTGAGTTATACCCCCAGCCCCATTTTTTGTTTGTTTGCTTCCAGGGAGGTTCTGAGTAGACCCTGTACCCTTACTCTCCTTGCAGGTTGGCAAGGCAGTAAGAGTACCGCAGATGGGTTGGTTGGTTTTGCTTGTTCAGGCAGTAACCGTGAGAACAAGGCTGGCCACAGAGTACTGCTGTGCCCTGCCCATCGGCCCAAACGTCTCCTTGGACTGGCAGTTCTCACAGGACAAAGGCTCCTTCATGCTGCAAGGGCCCGAGCTATGTGCCTGAGGTGTGGGAGCTGCTTAGCATAAGAACTCAGACTTTAGACATTTCCCAGCTGCTGTAGGGGACCATAAAGATTTTCCTCCTTTAAAAAAATTGCAATATAATTCACACTCCATAAAATTCACCCCCTTTTTTGTGGTACAGAGAATTGAATCCAGGGGTCCTCTACCACTGAGCTACTACATTGGCCTGCCCTTTTTCTTTTGAGATAAACTCTCTTTAAGTTGCCTAAGCTGGCCTTGAACTTGTGATCCTCCTGCCTCAGCCTCCCAAATAGCTGGGATTATAGGCATGTACCACTGTGCCCAACTAAAATTCACCCCTTTAAAATGTAGAAATGAGCCGGGTGTGGTGGCACATGCTTGTAATCCCAGTACTTGGGAGGCTGAGACAGGAGGATCGCAGGTTTGCCACCAGCCTCAGCTACTTAGTGAGGCCCTCTGCAACTTAGTGAGACCCTGTTTCAAAATAAAGAATAAAAAATAGGGTTGGGTATATAGCTCAGAGGTAGAATGCCCCAGGGTTCAATCCTCAGTTCCAGAAAAAAAAATGCTTAAAATGTAGAAATGAAGCCAGGCGTGGTGGTGCACACCTGTAATCCCAGTACTTGGGAGGCTGAGACAGGAGGATCGTAGGTTGGCAGCCAGCCTCAGAAACTTGTGAGGCCCTCCGTAACTTAGTGAGACCCTGTTTCAAAAATAAAGGATAACATAGGGCTGAGGGTATAGTTCAGAGGTAGAATGCCCCTGGATTCAATCCCCAGTACCACAAAAAATTAAAACAAAATAAAATGTAGAAATGGTTTCCAGTATATTTATAGAGTTGTGCAACTATCACCACTATCAATGCTAAAACATCCTCATCACTCCCCCCAAAAAAACCCTCCATACCATCAGCAGTCAGTCTACTTTCCAGCTCTATGGATTTGCCTATTCTGGACATTCACTGTGATGGCTTTATATCGCCACGTGAGCTTTTCTCGTGGTGACCCGCCATCCTGCCTCATGCAGGCCAGTGCTGGGGCCTGCGTGTGGCCTCGAGGTCATCTACTGAGGCAGTGTACCATGTGCTCTGTGTCAACGAGGTGCTTGCCAGAAGCAAGGGGATCTCCCTTTCCTAGACTGCACCTAGTTTTTATACTTTGACAATGAATAGGCTGAAAGCTCGGGACATCAAGAGACTCAGAGAGCAACCGCAAAGGGCTACTCCCTTGCTCCTTGGGGGGCATCCAAAGCCATACTTTCTAGATATTTCCACACTGGCCTCAGCCCTCCATCTGGGAGACTATTTCTGAGACTTCTACTTCAGATGTCTGAGCAGATCCGGACCCACTCATGCTTCTTTTTTGGGGGTTGGAGGAGTAGCAAACACAAGTGTTTCTTCTGGAACTGGCACCTGCTGCCAAAGACGGCAGGAGCCCCGGGGAGACGGGCTGGCTGAGTTGAGGTCAGCTTAATGCATCACCTCATCGGAGGCAGGTCCACTGGGCACGGCTCTCTGTGGCTTTCAAAGTGACAGCAGCTGGCACGGAGCTTGAACACGAATCTCACTGGAGCCTTTCTGGTGTTTTATGTTCCATTTGCTGTGAGAATGTGACATTTATTTTTCTGAGAAAGATGTACACAGAACATTGTTGTGGCTTACTTGAGAAAGTCATTTCTTTTCAGCTGTTTGTTTTGTTTCTTATTTCCATCTTTTTCTGAAGAGAAAAAAGAAAGCATTAAACATGGACAGTGGTAAGGGGCTTTGGCCTGTGTGTGGGGAATCTGACCAGGGGTCTCCTGGAGCCCTGGCTGCACAGGCATTTCCCCCTTGGAGCGCCCCGCTAAGCAGTTCACTGGCAGTGGTCCTCACTGAGCCATCCTGCCCTGGACCACAGTGAGGGACATCCTCCTTTCCACACTCCCCACAGCACCTGCGCTTCCTGAAGCTCCTCCTGTGTGCGTGCGCACTCACTGTGGGAGGTCCACAGACCTGCTACCACCCCAGATAGAACCCCACCCTCTCCCTCTCAGGGCTGGTCCCCTCTCCTCTTCCCATTCACTGTCCACCCTCACTCAGCGGCCAGATGCTGTCACTCTGTGACTCCATTTCACCAAGAATGACACTTAAAGTCCTCATTCAACTACCTCTGACTCCCACCCTTCCCCCTCCCCCTGGGCCTGGCCACACTGGCCTCCTGTCCATTCTTCAAACATCCCACCGCTGGGCCTGCATTTACTGTCCCCTCTCTCTAGAATGATCTTTCCTGTGGGGATCACTCGCTTCATTCAGGCTCTGCTCAAGTGATTTCTTTCTTTCTTTCTTTTTTTTTTTTGCGGTACTGGGGATTGAACCCAGGGGCATTCTACCTCCAAGCTACACCCCCAGCCCTATTTTTTATTCTTTATCTTGAAACAGGGTCTCGCTAAGTTGCGGAGGGCCTCACTAAGTAGCTGAGGCTGGCTGCGAACCTGGATCCTCCGGTCTCAGCCTCCCAAGTACTGGGATTACAAGCATGCACCACCACGCCTAGCTAAGTGATTTCTTTAGATGAAGCCTTCCAGGTGCACCCCATAGAAAACCGCACTTCCTAAGCTCTCTCCCTTAACTGGCTGTTTTCTTTATCGCATGTATCCCTACGCAACATACTCCACACATGTGTCTGTGTATCATCTGTCAGCCCCTTGAGAACGCGAGCTCATTGGCAGCAGGAACCTTATTTATTTTTTGGAACTGGGGATTGAACCCAGGGGCATTCTACCTCTGAGCTACACCCCCAGCCCTATTTTTTGTTCTTTATTTTGAAACAGGGTCTCACTAAGTTGCGGAGGGCCTCACTAAATAGCTGAGACTGGCCGCGAACCTATATCCTCCGGTCTCAGCCTCCCAAGTACTGGGATTACAAGCGTGCGCCACCATGCCCGGCTTCTTATTTATTTTTTCACTGCTGTGTCCTCATCACCCAGAACATACCAGGGGCACAAATGTATATGCCAAATGAATAAACATAGGTCTTAACCTGTCTGAATCTGTCAACTCCTTTGTAAAATGTGGCTTCTAAATATATTTCCCTCAGAGGGTTACTGTGAGGATTAAATAAGAAAACAGATATAAAGTGCTCAGCCCAGCATATCATTAAGTGCTCAATAAATGACACTGGAAGGGAATTCCTTGGGCACTTATTGAGCACTTACTGTGGTCATGTCTTATGGTTGACACTGGTGATGCAGAGATGAACCCATGACTCCTCAGGAAGCTCACAGTGCAGTCCAGTCATCAAGGGCCTTGACAAAGCCAATTCTGGAGGAGTACAGAGCCCTATGTGCTTCTGAAACATAAGCATGATAGGATCTTTGGGAAGATAACTGCAAGAGTTTTCAAAAGGAACAGAGGGGGAAGACATGGTGGACTGGTGGTAGTATGTACTTCCTTTTCTCCCCAGCCTGCAAAGGGAAGGCCCAGCCAGAGACGGGGGTCAGAGGAGATAAGTTGTCATTTATGTCTGTCCCTGCTCAGGAGGGAAAGGGTAGCTCTCTGGGTTGCAGCCATCTTTCCCACCCCACTCCCAGGAAACACCTGTCCATGCCAGCCCATTCCAACTGCAAAGGGACCACCAGGGAGGTGATAGCTTGGGGTTCTTCCATCCCTTTGCTGTATTTTAAACCCTCTTCCTGGCATCTATGGGATGAGAAGCTGAACCATGTAAGGTTATCTGCTATAACCTCGCCACAGTCAGTGAGGTAGTTTTGAAACATGAATCTGATCTTGTCAGTCTTCTGTTGAAAACCCTTCTGCCGATTCCCATTAGGATGTCAATAAAATCTAAGTTGCCCCAGGACCCTGCCCGCCTCTTTGACTTCATCTTATGCCCCTCTTTCCTCGCATTTCAGTCCCTTAGTGTTTTTTTTTTTTTTGGTACGGGGGATTGAACCTAGGGGCATTCTACCTCCAAGTTATGCCCACAGCCCCTTTTATTTTTTGTTTTTGAAACAGGGTCTTGCTAAGTTGCTGAGGCTGGCCTTGAACATGCAATCCTCCTGTCTTAGACTCTCAAGTACTGGGATTATAGGCATGGACCACCACACCCAGATACCCCAGGTAATTTTTTTCTTTTTTGGTGGTACTGGAGATTGAACCCAGGGGTGTTCTACCTCTGAGCTACACCCACAGCCCCCCCCTTTTTTTTTTGCGGTACCGGGCATTGAACCCAGGGACGTTTTACCTCCGAGCTACACCCCCGGCCCTATTTTTTATCCTTTATTTTGAAACCGGGTCTCACGAAGTTCCGGAGGGCCTCACTAAGTAGCTAAGGCTGGCCGCGAATCCGGATCCTCCTGTCTCCACCTCCTAAATACTGGGATTACAAGCGTGCGCCATCACGCCCGGCCCATAGCACCTTTTTAAAAAAAATTTTTGTTTTTGAAACAGGGTCTCGCTAAGTTGCTGAGGCTGGTCTTGAGCCTGCGATCCTCCTGTCTCAGCCTCCCAAGTATCTTTTTAATAAACTAGTCTTAGAGGGTAAAGGATGTCCTTGGCAGGGGGAGAAGGGTAGATCTGGCCCCTTCTCAGCTCCTGAACAGCTTTAGATCGTGCAGTGAAGGAGCTGGGCGGAGGGCTGCAAATAACCTCCGGGTTACACCTGGGAAGAACCCAGCTCCGCACACTGAGCCCTATGCCAGGAAAAAAAGGCATTTAGGATACCTCAACAGCTATTTCTAGGTGAACCTGAGGTAGGATCTCCAGAAAAAAATACAGGAGACCGAGTTAAATCTGAATTCAGATAAAGCAGTATACGTATGTCTCATGCGATGTTTGGAATATTCCTGTATTAAGACGTTACCCGTCGTTTATCTGAAATTCAAGTTTAACTGGGCATTCTGCGTTTTGCTAAATCCGGCAACCCTACCCTGGCAAGTCCCTGTATGCCCGACGTCCCCCTCTGGGTTTCGTCTTCCCCTTTGTGGAATAGGGAGAGGCAGAGCACCGCACACTGCCAGCCCAAGGGTCGTCCCTCCGCTGAGTCGTCGTGGGAAGCGCGCTAGTCTCGGGAGCTTGTCGCTGCCTCTAGGACCCTCAGTTTTCTCATCTGAACATCTGAGGTTGTCAGGTATGGAAACGACGCTTTTTACGGCCCAGCGGAACCAAGTTTGCGCGGCTTCTGGCCGCCGGAACTCCCCCATTACAACCCCCAACCCGGTGGATTTCCGGCTGCGTGACATCACTTCCGTACCCGCGAGACGCCTACGCTTCGCGCCACGCGCAACGCGCTCGCGCGCCCTCTGCCGGACGGGAGGAGAAACGGGCTTTACCGAACAAAAACACAGCGGAAGTCATTGGTTGAAAGATGGAGAGACGCAGCTCCGCCCCGCAACGCCCACCAATGGAAAGCCGCATCTTCATCGAGGGCGGGGCTTCTGCGAGAAACATGGCAACCTGGGACGGGGGAGGCGTGGGAAGACGGCGACCGGGTCTCTGCCGGGTTAGAAAGGCTCCTGACAGCAACGGAAGTGGGCTTCTGGGCCATCAGCCACTTCCGCTTCCACTTAGGAAGCAGGAGGCTCCTGGAGTAGAAGAGCCGCCAAGCAGTGCTGTTCTAAGGAGGCGTGTCTCTGGTGTCCATGCCTTTCGCACCCGAGGGAAGACACCTGCTGAGTTCACCCTGAAAATCTTTGAAGAAACTCTTGATTTCCAGACCAAGATGTTTGGCATTTGAAAATAATCAAGAATGCCTCCAGTCTGCCATGCCCTGTCTTTGCCCTTCACTCACGTTTTATTTGGTACTAGGGATTAAACCTAGGAGCGTTCTACCTCTGAGCCACACCCCCGCCTTAATTAATTAATTAATTAGTTTGCGGTACTGGGGATGGCACCCAGGGGCATTCTACCTCTGAGCTACACCCTCAGCATTGTTTTATTTTTGAAACAGGGTCTCACTAAGTTGCAGAGCGCCTCACGAGGTTACTGAAGCAGGCTGTGAACCTGCAATCCTCTTGTCTCAGCCTCCCAAGTACTGGTATTAAAAAACGTGCGCCACCGTGCCTAGCTCTCCTCTCCCCTCCCCTCCCCTCCTCTTTTTTGGCACTGGGGATGGAACCCAGGGGCATTCTACCTCCAAGCTACACCCCAGCCCTATTTTTTATTCTTTATTTTGAAACAGGGTCTCATTAAGTTGCCAAGGGCCTCACTAAGTAGCTGAGGCTGGTTGGGAACCCGGATCCTCTGGTCTCAGCCTCCCAAGTACTGGGGTACTGGGATTACAAGCGTGCGCCACCACGCCCGGCTTTTTTTTTTTTTTTTGAAACAGGGTCTCACTAAATTGCTGAGGGTCTCGCTAAGTTGCTGAGACTGGCCTCGAACCTGCGACCCTCCTGTCTCAACCTACCAAGTACTAGAATTACAGGCATGCGGCACCATGCCCAGCTACGTTATTTTATCCACACAAGTCTGTGGAGTGGATTTTATGGCACAAACTCTGAACCCTCACTGCCTGTGTTGAAATTCCAGTTATGCCAGTTATTAGCTGTGTCTCCTTGCTCAAGTTACTCTGTGCTAGCTTCTGAGAGTAAAATGGAATAACAGTTCCTACCTTATACCATTGTTGTAAGGATTAAATAAATTAACATATTTAAAACATATTCAGAACAATACCCGACTCATGGAAACCACCAGTAGGTAACCACCTAAATTATTTCTATTTACAAATCAGAAAATAGGGGTTTAAGCATAATTTGCCTAGAATCGAGAGTAACTAGTGGAGCAGTTTGGGAAGCATCTTTGCCTACTCTGAGAGACCTCTCAATTACCATACCCAGGCTTCTTCCTGTGCTTCGAGGAAGCCTGTAGTGGCCATAATTGCCTTTATAGCAGCATGTGTATTTATTTAGTAGCACCATCACCAAGTGGCTGCTCTCTGGGCATTTTAATATCTCCAGTGGGGTTGGTGAGGTTCAGAAACAACCAGGGGCAAAGTTTCCGGGAGAAGTCAGAATTGAATGGCTTCAAGACTCATCTCCTGCTAAATTCTGTTGAGAGAAAAATCAGTAGAGATAAACTTAAGACATGTTACATTTGGGATTCTGTGAGATATCCAAGGGGAGATCATTGTGATTTGGTGTGGCCAGTGTTGTGTGAGAGGAAGGCACAGGGTACGAGGCGAGGTCTGATACGGGATAGGCATAACTGTCTGCTCAGGTTCTGGCAGGCTTGGCAGAAGCAGTGGGTCTTGCCGGGCGTGGTGGCGCACGCTTGTAATCCCAGTACTTTGGGAGGCGGACACCGGAGGAT
>PVJS01043844.1:0-16904 GCA_004027185.1 Glis glis | reverse complement strand
AAAAAAAAAAAAAAAAAAAAAAAAAAAAAAAAAAAAAAAAAAAAAAAAAAAAAAAAAAAAAAAAAAAAAAAAAAAAAAAAAAAAAAAAAAAAAAAAAAAAAAAAAAAAAAAAAAAAAAAAAAAAAAAAAAAAAAAAAAAAAAGGCTGCTTACTCAGAAAGCAACAATAAGAAAGTCTGGCCAGGCGTGGTAGCACACACTTGTAATCCCAGTGCTTGGGAGGCTGAAACAGGAGGATCTGGGTTCATGGCCAACCTCAGCTAATTAGTGAGGCCCTCTGCAACTTAGTGAGACCCTGTTTCAAAATAAAGAATAAAAAATAAGACTGGGGGTGTAGCTCTGAGGTAGAATGCCCCTGGGTTCAGTGCCGATAAATAAATAAATAAATGCCCAGTGCCAATAAAATAAATAAATAAATCTGTTTATCTAGCATCTCAGTGAGTATCATGATCCCATATCTATCTGATGACTAAGATCTATGGATTTGATCAGTAATTCACCCCTCCCACTCCACCTCACTCTTAACACACCAGTAGCTCCCTAACTGGTCTCTCCACCTCCTTTTTAACTACAGCATGCATGGACACCTCCCGGGCTGCCTGTCCAGTTGGATGTCTCACCACTCCTCTCCCCTTGCAGGATGCTTGCAACTTCTCATCTGCAACATGCTCTCTCATGCCTCCCATTGCCCCACATGCCGATTCTTCTGCTTCCTCCTCCGTTGCCATCTCTTCTCTTCTTCTGATCTTTCAAAATGCAGCTTAGATGTCACCTTCATTAGGAAGCGTTCTGAACTTATTTCAGGACCCCTAGTTCTTTTCTCTATTTTTTTTTTTTTTTTTTTTGCGGTACTGGAGATTGAACCCAGGGGCATTCTACCTCCGAGCTACACCCCCGGCCCTATTTTTTATCCTTTATTTTGAAACTGGGTCTCACGAAGTTGCGGAGGGCCTCACTAAGTAGCTGAGGCTGGCTGCGAACCCGAATCCTCTGGTCTCCGCCTCCCAAATACTGGGATTACAAGTGTGCGCCACCACGCCTGGCTCTTTTCTATATTGTTTTAGGGTAGTTCTGAATTTACAAAAATTCAGAATTTAAAATTGTGTTAGCGTGCATATCTCTCCATTAGACCGTGTGTCCTTTAGGACCTCCTATACCTTTATCTCTGTGTCTGTTATCAGTTTGCTCATGTTGGCACGGGCTGACATTTCAGTGATACATCTTGAGAGCAAATGCTGTGTTCTTGATAAACTCTTGTTGAGTAAAGACTTTTACCTCAATACGCAACCTTTTCTTAGCTCAGTCCAGCTCTGAGAATTCTCCTTTTCTTTCTTTAGTATTTCAGCCTACTCTTTGCTTCTTAGTCTACCTCTTGAAAATCATCTCCCTCGAAGACAGATTTCAGAATAAGTCACAGATTCCTCTGTTTGCCATTTCTTGCCCCTTTGTATTATAATTATTGCATAATTTATTTCACTGCACAAAAATCATTTAAGAGCATAACACAAAAATAAAAAATATAATCTTGCCCCATTTTGGTGTGTTAGGATGTTGGGAGTGGCTTGAATGGGTGGTTTTGGCTCAGGATATCTTGTAAACTTTCAGTCAAAATATCAGCTGGAAGCCCAGCATGGTGGTGCACACTTGTAATCCCAGTACTTGGGAGGCTGAGACAGGAGGATCCCAGGTTTGCGGCCAGTCTCAGCACTTAGTGAGGCCCTCCACAACACTTAGTGAGACCCTGTTTCAAAATAAAGAATAAAAAATAGGGCTGGGGGTGTAGTTTGGAGGTAGAATGCCCCTGGGTTCAATCCCTGGTACCGTCAAAAACATTTTTAATATTTGTAAAAATGTTTGTGTACATAGGCAAATGTTCCTGTATCTTCCTTTAGGGATAATCTATACTTGCATAGCAGTGGCACCAAAATGTCATGGGTATTGGGACATGACCTCATACTCTCAGCATGATGTCAAACATTGTTGTTATAGGCTTTCAGAGCGCTATATTCCTCTTCTTCATAGCACCAGCTACAGCTGCAATTTTATGTGTGTTTTTATGATTAATTAATGTTTTATTTTGACATCTGAGTGCAAGCTTCATGAGGGAAGGTCAGTCTCTGTTTTCATTCAATAGTCAGAATTTATTGAGTGTATACTATGTTAGAAGCCCATACGATAATGAACAAAGTAGATAAAGCAATCATTATCTTATTCAATATACTAAATATTTGGATATTTGTAATCCCAGTACTTGGGAAGCTGAGACAGGAGGATTGCAGGTTCGAGGCCAGCCTCCGCAACTTAGTGAGGCCCTCTGCAACCTGATGAGACCCTGTTTCAACATAAAATATAAAATAGGGCTGGGGATATAGCTGAGAGGTAGAATGCCCCTGGGTTCAATCCCCAGCACCACCACAAAAAAAAAAAAAGAAAGAAAAGAAAAAAAAAAGTAAATCTGGGGGTACTGGGAATTGAACCCATTCTACTTCCAAGCTACACTCCCAGACCTTTATTTTTATTTTTTAAAATTTTTTTGTGTGGTACTGGGGATTGAACCCAGAAGCAGAGCCCCAGCCCAATTTTATTTCTTATTTGGAAACAGGGTCTCGCTAGGTTGATGACAGTCTCACTACTTGCTGAGGCTGTCCTTGAACCTGCAATCCTCCTTTCTCAGCCTCCCAAGTACTGGGATTACAGGCGTGCACCACCACACCTGGTAATTTGGAAAAAGGGTCTTGCTAAGTTGCTGAGGGTCTTGCTAAATTGCCTAGGCTGGCCTCAAGCCTACAATCCTCCTGTCTCCGACTCCCAAGTACTGGGATTACAGGTATGCGCCATTGCAGCTGGCTAAAAATGAGTTATTTTAAAAAACAATTTAAAAACAATAATCAGCCAGGCATGGTGGCACATGCCTGTAATTCCAGTACTTGGGAAGCTGAGACAGGAGGATCTCAGGTTCAAAGCCAGCCTCAGTAACTTAGCAAGACCCTGTTTCCAAATAAAAAATAGGGCCGGAGGTATAGGTCAGAGCTTGGAGGTAGAATGCCCCTGGGTTCAATCCCCAGCACTCCCCCCCCCAAAAAAAACCCTACACAATAATCATAGGTTAAATGACAAAATTAAATATCATATACATTAAAGTGATGTCATTTCCATTTTATATTTTCTCTACTACAAAAAAAAAAAGGTATATTTGTACATGGGGTTTCCCCCCAAGTTAAATTGAATAACTATAAGCCAATTTTTTTTTTTTTGGCGGTACTGGGGATTGAACCCAGGGGATTCTACCTCTGAGCTACACCCCCAGCCCTATTTTTTATTCTTTATTTTGAAACAGGGTCTCACTAAGTTGCGGAGGGCCTCACTAAGTAGCTGAGGCTGGCCGCGAACCTGCGATCCTCCTGTCTCAGCCTCCCAAGTACTGGGGTTACAAGTGTGCACCACCACGCCCCGCTTCAAGCCTATTTTTAAAAAGTTTAAACAGAGCTGGGCATGGTGGTACATACGTGTAATCCCAGTACTTGAGAGGCTGAGACAGGATTACAGTTTGAGGACAGCCTTAACAATTTAGTGAGGTCCTCAGCAAGTTAGCATGACCCTATTTCAAAATAAAAAAAGAAAAAGGGGTGAAGGTGTAACTTGGAGATAGAATGCCCCTGGGTTCAATTCCTAATACAAAAATATTTAATTTAAAAGTTTAAACAAATTTTGCCATATTTGTTTTCCCAGTCATTAACATTTTGCTACATTTACATTAGTGATTGGTAACATGTTGCCATATTTGCTTTTTCTCTTTCTCCCAACCATTTGCAAGTAAATTGCAGATCCAGCTGGGTGTGGTGGTGAAGGCTTGTAATCCCAATACTTGGGAGGCTGAGACCTGAGGATCCTGGTTCGCCAGCAGCCTCAGCTACTTAGTGAGGCCTCTGCAACATAGTGAGACCCTGTTTCAAAATAAAGAATAAAAAATAGGGCTGGGGGTGTAGCCTGGAGGCAGAATGCCTCTGGATTCAATCCTCAGTACTGCCAAAAAAAAAAAAAAATGCAGATCAAGTTATGCTATATCTCCAAGAAGCTCAGCACCAGCCAGGCGTGGTGGTGCAAGCTTGTAATCCCAGCACTTGGGAGGCTGAGACAGGAGTATCACAGGTTCTCGGCCAGCCTCAGCTACTTAGTGAGGCCCTCCACAACTTAGTGAGACCCTGTTTCAAAATAAAGGATAAAAAATAGGGCTGGGGGTGTAGTTCAGAGGTAGAATGCCCCTGGGTTCAATCCCCAGTACTGAAAGAAAAAAAAAAAAAGAAGCTCAGCACCCATCAGCTAAGAACTAGGACATTCTACATAACCACATCACACTCTAGATATTTAACATTGATATAATAACTCAATCTAATAAGTCATTTCCCAATCAGTCACAAATTTCCCATTTGTCCCTTTAGTAGATTTTTTTCTATGATCAAGGATCCAAGCAATCACACATGCAATTTAGTCATTTTTATTCTAGACTAGCTCTGTACTTTAATAATCATGATCCTGCTCTTTTGAAGAGTCCAGAGCTGTTATTTCAACCTATTGTTAGAGTTATCTGATTGTTTTCTCCTTATGAGATTCAGGATAAACATTCTTGGCATTTTGCCAAGTGATGTTTTATCCTTCTCCAATGCATCAGATCAGAAGGCACACATTTCCATTTTAAGATAACTCCTTCACTGGGCGCGGTGGCACACACTTTTAATCGCAGTACCTGGAAGGCTGAGAGAGGAGGATCACAGGTGTGAGGACAGCCTCAGAAACCGAGCCAGACCCTCTTTCAAAATAAAAAATCAAAAGGGCTAGGGGTGTAGCTCAGAGGTAGAATGCTTCAGTACCATTAAAAAAAAAAAAAGATAACTCCTTTATTAGATTTTTGTTTGGTTGTCTTAAAAGGAGACAACCAAATGACAATCCATTCCCTTGCATGGTGGTGCACGCTTATAATCCCACTACTTGGGAGGCTGAGACAGGAGGCTCTCAGGTTCACAGAGAACCTCAACTACTTAACGAGGCCCTCTGCAACTTACTGAGACCCTGTTTCAAAATAAAAAATAAAAAACAGGGCTGGGGGGTGTAGCTCAGAGGTAGAATGCCCCTGGGTTCAATCCCCAGTACCGCAAAAAAAAAAAAAAAAAAAGTATACTGTTAGTTTTGGGTTACTAATAACCCCTCTTTAAAAATGTCTACAGCAGCCTCAGCAGTGTAGTGAGACACTCAGCAACCTAGTGAGCCCTGCTTCAAAAATAGTAAAGTGTCCATAGAGAGGGTGTAAGGAGTGAAAAAAAAAAAGAAAGAAAAAAAAGAGAGCCGGGCATGGTGGCGCATGCTTGTAATCCCAGTACTTGGGAGGCTGAGACAGGAGGATTGCAGGTTCGAGGCCAGCCTCAGCTACTTAGTGAGGCCCTCCGCAACTTAGTGAGACCCTGTTTCAAAATTAAAAAAAAAAAAAAAAGAATAAAAAATAGGGCTGGGGGTGTAGCCCGGAGGTAGAATGCCCCTGGGTTCAATCCCCGGTACCGCAAAAAAAAAAAAAAAAAAAAAGAAAGAACTTCATTGGACTACCCGCCCTGGGGTAGTTGAACTCGGGGCCGAGCTCTTGCGTGTGCCCTGGCCGCATTTCTGTGCACACCGGGCACCATGGCTGAAGCCCGGCGCTGGAGAGGTGCGGCGTGCACGCGGCCCCGCGGCGGGCGTCGAGGAACGCGCCAACGCTGCGCCAGGTGCCGGCGGGTGCACGGCCGCGGCTCAGGACTCGAGGCGCGGCGAGACCATGGCTTAACGAAGCCCTCGGCGGGGAACCGCGGCGCGGCGCGGCGGACGTTGGTGCGTTGGACGCACCTGACCTCCCGGCGCACGCCAGGGGTCGTGACCCCAGGTGGCGGCGTCGCGGCGTCGCGGCGGCGCGCGCGCCCGCCCGCCGTCCCGCGCCAGTGCGCATGCGCGCCCGTCATCCGGGTGCCGGCGGCGGCGGTGGCGGCGGCGGTGGCGGCGGCGGCCGCAGGTTGCGCCGGGCGGGGCGGGGCCAGTGGCTCATTGTGCGCAGCGCTGCGCGGCGCCGCGGGCCGCCGAGTCCTGGGTGGAAGTTGGCGCTGCTGTTGCTGCTGCTGCTGCCGCCGCCCTGCAGCCCACTCGCTGCCTCGGCAGCGCGCCGCTCTCCTCTTAAGATGGCTGCCGCGACCGGGGCTGTGGCAGCCGGGGCCGCCGCGGGTTCGGCGGAAGGTAAAAAGATCACGGATCTGCGGGTCATCGATCTCAAGTCCGAGCTGAAGCGGAGGAACTTGGACATCACCGGAGTCAAGACGGTGCTGGTCTCCCGACTCAAGCAGGTGAGGCCCGCCCGGCGAGGTCCGCCCAGGCGAGCGTAGGCCGCGCCGCCGCCCCGGGCCGCCCCTGGCCGCCGCCGGGACCGGGGCAGCGCCGTCGGGAGGCCGGAGGCGAGGACCCTCGCTCGGCGCCCCGTCCCCGCGCGCCCGAGGCCCCGCGAGCTCCCCGGGACCGGCCGCTGCAGCCCGGCGCGCCCCCGCCGGCCCTGGACGTGCCCGGGCTGCCCGGGCTGCGGCCTCCCAGGGCGATCGCGGAGACCCGGGAGGCGCCGGGCGCCGGGGCGGGAGCCATGCTGAGCGCGCGCATCTCGGGGCTCGGAGGGAAGGGTTTACTTTGGTGACTTTGCGAAGTTACCGTTTTAATGGTGCCTGACCGTTTCCTCCCCACCTGGAGGGGGGGTTCCTCGGTCGTGGGAGTGGCTGGATGGGTTGGGCGAAAGGTTTTGTTTTCCGCGGGGCTTTTTAGTTTTTGCATCCGCGTTAATCTTTTTTTTTTTTATTTATTTTTTTTTCTCTCCTTTCCCGTCCCTGATGAGCGTTCTGGTTTATGTGAGCGTTGGAATTGTAGGAGAGGAGCAGTAGGTCTGCGCTTATAGAAATTAGGAACACTCTTATTTCCTTGAGTAGCTGGAAACGTCTCTGCCATAGAGCCTATTTAGACTTTTTTTTTGTTCCGTAGTATGATTTGTGATATTTAATTATCGACCCGGTAGAGTTGAAAACTCCATGCGATTTTGAGACCTAATATTTCCCCCCTGAAAGTTTCCCTCGCTCTTTCGTGTAGTTTAATTACTCCTCTTTGATGTCGGCTTACGGAATAGCTGGCAATTCTAATGTCTTGAGGCTTGAGGTTTGCTAATTATTTTTTCATTTCGTTTTTATAAAATAAGTTTAGATAGATTGTGTAGCATATTAACTTCTCTTTCTAATGTAGGCTATTGAAGAGGAAGGAGGCGATCCAGATAATATTGAATTAACTGTTTCAACTGATACTCCAAACAAGAAACCAACCAAAGGCAAAGGTTGTTACGAGTTCTGAACATATTTTAAAATATATTTTGGTTATATAACTTGCCTCTGCTCTTGTGCCACTTGCCCTGTTTATATAGTGCTACTCTTTGCTATTTCCCTCTGGCACTCTGCCTTCTTGGGTCAAGGAAGAAAAGTTACTGTTGCCAGGCTCTGGGTAACTTGTAGCCCTCAAGATTCGGCTGAAGCTGAAGAGAAAGTGAGAACAGGTCTTTAATTGCTTCTGAAAAAAGTACAAAGTCAAGTTGCATAATGATCCTTCATAGTGTGAAGACCTGAAGAATAAAATCCAGTTTAATACATGTCTACCTTGCCCCACAATTGGCAGAGTATTGATGGAATTCCTACCACATCTTTCACCTTGGCTCCTTGCTGTCTCTCTAGGATTTTAAATTTCTATAACCTTTATGTTTAGTATTTTGTTTGACTTGGTGAACTTAATTTGCATTTCTACCATTATACGTTCTAATAATTTTCAGTGAAATTCAAAAAGACCTCACCAATCATACTAACGAAGTAGGGAAAATCCATGATTAATTGGCATTTTAAAAAGGTTTAAGCTATAGGGATATTGAAGTTTTTTATTTTAAAGCTTCTAAATTAGGCTAGATGTATTTCCAGGATATGGTGATTTAGTGAATGGTTAAAAGTGGTCTTAAATGAACATTTTGATAATGAATGGGACTTAACGTGTTTTAAAAATTGTCTGGTGAGTGAAATCTTTATTTGAATAATTGTAAATTCCTCTCTCCGATAAAGGACAGTAGCAGAAGGTGGATATGACGCATCTGTATCCTGGTCCCTTTCCTTAATTTCAATGCAGTGTATGTCATGGACACCTACAACATGTTATTGTTGTAATCTGACTTTCCCTGCTGCTTTAAGTGATCCAAATGAAATTATAATCAGCGAGTGATAGCAATTAGAATAAAATGGTTGGCTGTATTAATCTTGAAAAGAGGGGAACATTCAGTTTTGACCTTAGGCACTGTGGGTATTAGGACTAGGCCAACTCACTCCTTGGGGTCTTCATAGATTTGAATCCCCTATTTGTGCCAAAGGAAATTGAAAAGGGCTAAGAACCATTTCCTGGGTGAGGGGAACGGCAGAGATGAAGATGGAATTTAGAAGAGTAGCAAAGTTATCTTGAAGGTCTGTGGCTTTTAATGTAACTGGGACTGAGTGTATCACTTTGAGAGATACATTTGTATCCGCCTTGGAAAATACATTACCTTGTGTTTAGACCAACATTCTTCTGAGGAAACCAGGGACTGTTTCAAAATAAGGAAGCATAAAACATTAAAAGATAAGTATACTAGGGAATGACCATGTTTTTTGTAGTGTTTTGATTCCTCTTTATTTGGCACATTGTGATAGTGTGACAGATGCTGTGTATTAATCACAGTCCTAAGTTTTTTGAGTCGACTATTAATGATTTTAGCATTTAAGATAAACTTCATTTGATTCATTCAGTTCTTACCAACTTATAATTTCTTTTTATATCCCCTTTTTCAGTTTTGATTAGGAACTTCATTTATCTTACCCTTGGAAATAATTTCAGCAATATAAAAGTTGAAGAATTTTTTCAGTTTTTAAAGAATAAGCCAGGTGTGGTGGCACATGCTTGTAATCCCAGTACTTGGGAGGCTGAGACAGGAGGATCGCAGGTTCGTGGCCAGCCTCAGGTACTTAGTGAAGCCCTCTGCAACATAGTGAGACCCTGTTTCAAAATAAAGAATAAAAAATAGGGCTGGGGATGTAGCTCAGAGGTAGAATTCCCCTGGGTTCAATCCCTAAGATTACTTTAATTAAGTAAGCTCCCTAAGATTACTTTAATTAAGTTTAAAAATAAGTTTTAGAGCCAGGCATGGTGGCACACACCTGTAATCCCAGTATTTAGGAGACTGAGACAGGAGGATTGCAGGTTCAAGGACAGCCTCAGCAGCTTAGCCAGACCCTCAGCAGCTTAGTGAGACCCTGTTTCAAAACACAAAATAAGCCGGGCGTGGTGGTGCACACCTGTAATCCCAGTACTTGGGATGCTGAGACAGGAGGATCACGGGTTCAAAGCCAGCCTCAGCCACTTAGTAAAGTTCACATCAACTTAGGGAGACCGTGTTTCCAAATAAAAAATAAAACAGAGCCGGGAGTGGTGGCGCATGCCTGTAATCCTAGTACTTGGGAGGCTGAGACACGAGGATCGCAGGTTCTAGAACAGCCTCAACAAGTAGTGAGATTCATCAACCTAGCAAGACCCTGTTTCCAAATAAGAAATAAAATAGGTCTGGGGGTATAATTCAGAGGTAAAATGCCTCTAGGTTCAATCCCCAGTACCATAAAAATAAATAAATAAATATAAAAATAGGGCTGGGGTGTACCTCAGAGGTAGACCACCTCATGGTTCAATCCGCAGCACCACTAAATAATAAATAAATAAATAAATAAATAAATAATAAATAAATAAAATAATAAATGAATGAATGAATGCCTGGGGATGTAGGTTGGAGGTAGAATGCCCCCAGGTTCAATCCCCAGTACCAAATAATAATACTTTTTAGAGATCAAATTACTTAAGGAAAACTTGTTAAAATGCCAAGAATTAACATTTTAAAATAAAAAATATAAGAAATTAAGTATGGTTTTTTAACATTTTATCAATTTTTCAGTCTAGTTGCTAAATTACTACATTAAGATTCTTTTAGCTGGGCGTGATGGCGCACACTTGTAATCTCAGTACTTGGGAGGCTGAGACAGGAGAATTGCAGGTACAAGGTCAGCCTCAGCAAGTAGAGAGACTCATCAACCTAGCAAGACACTGTTTCAAAATAAAAATTAAGAAAATAGGACTGGGGCTGTAGCTCGGAGGTAGAATGCCCCTCGGTTCAATCCCTAGTACCAAAAAAAGATTCTTTTGCCAAATCTAATTTTACTTAGTGGTATCTGTCTTGAAAATAATTTCCTCTTGGTCATGCCATTTTTTTTTTCCCAATGGGTGTTTCCTTTTTGTAAAATTGGAATTTTTTTTTGTGTGTGGTACCAGGGATTGAACCCAGGGGCGTTGTACCTCCGCGCTACACCCCCGGCCCTATTTTTGATACTTTATTTTGAAACCTGGTCTCACGAAGTTGCGGAGGGCCTCACTAAGTAGAGAGAGAGAGAGAGAGAGAGACGGAGAGAGAGAGAGCTGAGGCTGGCCACGAACCCGGATCCTCCGGCCTCCGCCTCCCAAAGTACTGGGATTATAAGCTTGCGCCACCACGCCCGGGTTAAAATTGGAAATTTTTGCTAGTTCATATCTAAGGCTCTTGTAGTCCTGAAGTTTAACAATACTTGTAGCCCCTGGCTGCAAGAGTTACATACTGCCTCCTTCTGCAAGAAGAAAAGTTTAACTAAAATGGATATATACGGAAGGAACAGGAAAGCTTATCGGCCCTTAATGTAGGTATTCTTTAGCACAAATTATTGGAAAAGAAAAAGAGCAAAGAGGGGTGTTACTTAGAGGCAGTCATGTATGCATCAGCAAGACACACCATATAATAGCTTGTCAAGAAAAGTAATAATTTTTGTGATATTCTTATGATAGCAAATAAAAATTAAATGATTAGAAAGCAGGAGAGAAGCCTCATGGGTTTGGAAAATTAATTAGGTAAAACATTGAGCAAAAAGGAATAAAAGTATGTGGGAGTATATAGCTCAGTGGGTGAGATCCTGGGTCCAATCCCCAGCAGCAAAAAAGGATGGGAGGAAAACCAGCCTGCATTCTGTATACTATAGAATGTTTTTTTTTTGTGGTACCGGGGATTGAACCCATGAGCATTCTACTTCTGGGCTATACCCCGAGCCCTATTTTTTATTCTTTATCTTGAAATAGGGTCTCACTAAGTTGCGGAGGCCTCACTAAGTAGCTGAGGCTGGCCACGAACCCGGATCCTCTGGTCTCAGCCTCCCAAGTACTGGGATTACAAGTGTGCGCCACCATGCCCAGCTACTATAGAACATTTTTTTTTGCGGTACCGGGGATTGAACCCAGGGGCGTTCTACCTCCGCACTACGCCCCCGGCCCTATTTTTTATACTTTATTTTGAAACCGGGTCTCACGAAGTTGCGGAGGGCCTCACTAAGGAGAGAGAGAGAGAGACAGACAGACAGACAGACAGACGACAGACAGACAAGCAGACAGACAAGGAGAGAGAGAGAGTGAGAGAGCTGAGGCTGGCCACGAACCTGGATCCTCCGGTCTCTGCCTCCCAAAGTACTGGGATTACAAGCTTGCGCCACCACGCCCGGCTACTATAGAACATTTTAAAAAAGCAATTACAAGCACAAACTTCTAGTCAGTGTTGATTCTGTTGTATTGTGTTCTGGTGTTTATAGTGATGTTTATAAAACTGTTTATAGTTAATAGAGTTGAGCAGTTGGGTCTTGGGGTGGCTGTCTCCTGAGTCTTTTTACAAGCTTGCTAGAAATCTTCTAATAAGTAACTTAGTTGAAAGCTTCACCCATTGAGATTTACTGTCATATTAGTTGGGTGTGTGTTAAAAAGCAGTTAAACAGGTAGAACTGATTCCTCATTAGCTTGTTGTCGAGATTATAGTTTTTAAAGTCTTGGTTCATCTGATAATGGAATATTTTCTTTTAGATTTTTAACCTCTAAACTTTGGCAAAAGACTTGTGTACTATTCAGAATTGTGTATAATGTAGTTACTGACATTAAACTAATTTGGAGTATGCTTATTGCCAATGTACTTTGGTACTTTTTCAGCTATTTTATTATGTCAGATATGGTATTTGTCAGGAATCCTGGTAGACAGAGTTAAATTTTGTAGTACAGGGCTTTAATACAACACACTTCCAACTCAGTCATATTCTTGGTATTTTGAATTAGAGGCAGAAGACTTTAAGACTATTTATTTTCTTCACGAAGTCATGTAAAATAAAATATTGAGCCGGGCGTGGTGGCGCACGCTTGTAATCCCAGTACTTGGGAGGCTGAGACCGGAGGATCCGGGTTTGCAGCCAGCCTCAGCTACTTAGTGAGGCCCTCTGCAACTTCGTGAGACCCTGTTTCAAAATAAAGAATAAAAAATAGGGCTGGGGGTGTAGCTCAGAAGTAGAATGCCCCTGGGTTCAATCCGCAGTACCCCCCCACACACACACAAGTATTGACTATGCAGGAATTACAGAAAAAAGTCATGATTATTTGTTGATGGCATGAGAAAAGGTTTTAATGAAGAGTTTATGGGTGGATGGTATTGATTTATTTTATCTGCTATTCTCTTGACATATTATAAAAAAAGGGTGTTAGTGTTGTGCAATTCCAGGAGTTAAGTGTTCGTATCATAAACTCTACAGCCTGAGTAGACTTTGATAGCGGCTCTGTTTCCCTGGAATAATAGTTTGCATTATGCTTTACAGTCATGTTTTCTAGATTACAAAAGTAAAGTGGTTTTATTTTAAAAATTAGATAATCCAGAAAAATACTTAATACAAGAATAGCACAAAACCTCACTACCCTGAATTTGTCATAGGGTAGCATTTTGTTGATCTAAGGTATGTGTAGGTTTGTGTGCAAGTGCCCATAGGAAGTTTGCGCTTAAAGCTTTTCTCCCCTCCCCGCTTTTCTTTTTCTTTTTTTTTTTTTTTTTGCGGTACCAGGGATTTAACGCAGGGGCGTTCTACCTCCGCGCTACGCCCCCGGCCCTATTTTTTCTATGCTTTATTTTTGAAACCGGGTCTCACGAAGTTGTGTAGGGCCTCACTAAGTAGAGAGAGAGAGAGACAGACAGACAGACAGACAGACAGACAGGGAGAGACAGGGAGAGAGAGCGAGAGAGGTGAGGCTGGCCAGGAACCCGGTTCCTCCAGTCTCTGCCTCCCAAAGTACTAGGATTACAAGTGTGCGCCACCACGCCCGGCTCCCTCCCCGCTTTTCAACAAGAAAATAGATTCTTACCATATACTGGGTGTTTATTAAGGATAGATAGAATTCATGTTTTCTGTAGCCTGGACAATCTGAAAATAATTACCTCCCTTCTATATTCTTGTCCTTCTGGTTTCTTTAGTTACACTCAGTCATCTACATGATAATCTACACTGTACAGTAGAGTCATTTGAGTTTTTAAGAATATAGGACACCAGCCCCCCACCCCCAAAGATTTGGTTTCTTTCACTCTGTTGGGGGCCCAGGCGTCTTCTAGAAGTTTCCTTGGTCAGTCTCAAATCCAACTGGAGTTAAGAACTACTGACTGTTCTAGACTAAGGCTTGAAACACCATCATTTTCATTCATATCTCTTTCCACCTGTCAGTTTCCAAAGTGTTTTGTATACTTTACAATTAAAAGAAAGCTTTCACGTTGCTTTGATTCTCACAATTGTACTGAAAGTTAAGCAGAGTTTTTTAAAAATTGATAGATATAAACGTTAATCCATTAGGAACCAGTTAAGTTTTTACTACCTTTTAAAAAAATCTCCTCTGCTGGATGTGGTGGCACATGCTTATAATCCCAGTACTTGGGAGGCTGAAACAGGAGGATCACAGGTTTGTGGCCAGCCTTAGCTACTTAGTGAGGCCCTCCGCAGCTTAGTGAGACCCTGTTTCAAAAATAAAGATTAAAAATAGGGCTGGGGGTGTAGCTGGCAGGTAGAATGCCACTGGGTTCAATTCCCAGTACCAGATAAAAGAAATCTCCTCTGTGTATGAGTGCATGCCCCAAATGTTTATTCTAGTTATCTTTAGATGATAAATTTAAGAGACTTTTTTTTTTGTGTGTGGTACTGGGGATTGAACCCAGGGGAATTCTACCTCCAAGCTACACCCCAGCCCTATTTTTATTCTTTATTTTGGGAACAGGGTCTCAACAAGTTGCGGAGGGCCTCACTAAGTAGCTGAGGCTGGCTGCGAACCTGAAATCCTCCTGTGTCAGCCTCCCAGGTACTGGGATTACAAGCATGTGCCACCACGCCTGGCTTTTAAGAGACTTTTAAAATATTCTTTTGGGCCGGGCGTGGTGGCGCACGCTTGTAATCCCAGTACTTTGGGAGGCGGAGACCGGAGGATCCGGGTTCGCGGCCAGCCTCAGCTCTCTCTCTGTCTCTCTTTCTCTGTCTCTCTCCCTCCGGTCTCAGCCTCCCAAGTACTGGGATTACAAGCGTGTGCCACCACGCCCGGCCATTCTGACATAGATTTTAAAAAATAAAACTGACCTATATAGGATGACTATGTTTAAGACAATGTACAAGGCTTTTTAGAAATATGATTTCATTAGTAAAATGGCAGTTAATTGAAGAGAAGCTAAAACACATGCAAACAATTAACACAGGCATGGTTTTGGGTTATTTTAGGGTACTGCATGCAGTTTGGGAGTGGTTATAGCTAGAAACATTAATATTGTTCTTTTTGGCTTATCCTCTGATTTCTCCTATTTTCCAACTGAGATTTTTATGACTGAAATTTTTTAAATTTCATAGAGCATCTGTGAATGTTAAAGGGTAAAATTACTTGGCCACAAAGTATTTTGGTAAAATTACTTTTATTTTTATTTTAGTTTTTGTGGTACTGGGGATGGAACCCAGGGTTCTTCTATCTCTGGGCTATATCCTCAGCCCTATTTTATTTTTTATTTGGAAACAGGGTCTCACTAAGTTGCTGAGAGCCTCACTTAGTTGCTGAGGCTGACTTCGAACCTACAATCCTTCTGTCTCAGCTTCCCAAGTACTGCGATTACAGGTGTGTGTCACCATGCCTGGCTGCAAAATTACTTTTAAAATCCACTTATTAAGTGGGTTTTGTTTTATTTTTATTTCAGAGGTGTTTCTTAACTTAAAAAGGAAAGTTGTATACCCTTATAAGAACCTGTTTGCCTTTGGAGGGGGAAACCAATTTATGATCCAAAATCCTTTATTCATGATTCTGAAATAGAAAAGTTCTGAAACTTGAAAGTTTTTTCTTAAGTTTGGCGGCAAAAGTGAGGCTATTTATAGCCAGGTGTGGTGGCGCACTCCTGTAATCCTAGTACTTAGCTTCCCAAGTACTGGGATTATAGGTATCCGCCACCATGCCCAGCTTGCAAAGAGCATTTTAGTAAATTGTATGTAACTTGGAAATTGCATGTGTTGTTACTATGATAGATTAAGATGTGTGATAGGTTAGTTTTGCTGCTATTTTTTATTTTGTTTTCAGATTATGCTTATTGCCTACTTTATTTTCTAGTTTTGTTTCTCAAAGCATTAAAGTTAGGCTTTTGTCTGAGTTAAACTTTCATTTAGCTGCTTCATCCTGATTATACTATTTTCCTTTGGGCCAGTTCACATTTCTTTTTGGGGGCAACTGGGGATTGAACCCAGGGGCATTCTACCTCCAAGCTACACCTCCAGCCCTATTTTATTTTTTATTTGGAAATGGTCTCACTAAGTTGTTGAGAGCCTCACTAAGTTGCTGAGGCTGACTTCGAACCTGCCTTCCTCCTGTCTCAGCCTCCTAAGTACTGGGATTACAGGCGTGCGCCACCACACCCGGCCCTAGAATTTTTAAATACTATGATGTGCATCATCCAGCCCAGAACTCAGCACAACACAATACAGTCAGGAGATACTCAAGCATCATTTATTTCCTGACTGATAATGGAGTAAGTAGGTTGGACACTATCAGGCCCAACTGGTACAAAGTAAACAAGGTCTGGATTTCTATCTGGCCCAACTGGGACAAAGGTAAGAGGCGATCTGTCAATCAAACCATCTTTGTGTGCAACCCCATCCTATCAGTAAGACTGTATACTTTAATGATGTCACAAACAACATCACCTAACTTGTGATTCACAGAAGAGTGATAAAAAAAATGAGGAAGGGCATAATGGTTGAACCATGTAATCCCAGTACTTGGGAGGCTGAGACACAAGGATCTCAGGTTCAGGACTAGCCTCAGCAACTTAGTGAGATTCTCAGCAACATAGTAAGACCCTGTTTCAAAACAAAAAATAAAAATAAAAAGGGCTGGGGCTGGGTTCAATACCTAGTACCACAAAGAAAAAAAAATCAAACTCCCCCTAAATCCAAACAAGCAACACTACTGTTGGCACATTTTTGTAGTTAATAACCTTTTATATCTCTGTTCCATTTAAACCTGTGCTGTCAAAAGTCTGGCAGTTGCCAGGCGTGGTGGTGCACACTTGTAATCCCAGTACTTGGGAGGCTGAGACTGGAGGATCCGGTTTGCTGCCAGCCTCAGCTACTTAGTGAGGCCCTCTGCAACTTAGTGAGAGCCTGTTTCAAAATAAAGAATAAAAAATAGGGCTGGGGTGTAGCTCAGAGGTAGAATGCCCCTGGGTTCAATCCCCAGTACCGAAAAAAAAAAGTCTAGCAGTCAATTAATTAATAGTTTTCACCTCTTTTGTCCTTCAGGGAATCTGGCACGTGCCATAGAAATGTGAACTAGAGCCGGGTTCTATCCCTAGTAACACACACAGACACACACACACTCTTATGGAATGCCTCTGGGTTCTATCCCTAGTAACACACACACACA
>PVJS01043843.1:0-16886 GCA_004027185.1 Glis glis | reverse complement strand
TTTTTTTTTTTTTGCGGTACCAGGGATTGAACCCAGGGGTGTTCTACTTCCGCGCTACATCCCCGGCCCTATTTTTTTTATGCTTTATTTTTGAAACCGGGTCTCACGAAGTTGCGGAGGGCCTCACTAGGTAGAGAGAGGGGGGGGGAGAGAGAGAGAGAGGAGAGAGAGAGATAGATCGTGCGCGCGCTGAGGTTGGCCGCGAACCCGGATCCTCCGGTCTCCGCCTCCCAAAGTACTGGGATTACAAGCGCGTGTCACCACGCCCGGCGCTAAAGTGAGTGTTTTAAAGGTGGATATTTTAGTTAAACATTCCCTATCTCCATGCCAAGAATAAAGCCTGTTTTGGGGGCATTTTTTGTGGTACTGGGGATTCGACCCAGGGGCATTCTACCTCTGAGCCACACCCCCAGACCCCCTATTTTTATTTTTTATTTTGAAACAGGGTCTTGCTGAGTTGCTGAGGCTGGCCTCAAACCTGCGATCCTCCTATCTCAGCCTCCCAAATTCTGGGATTACAGGCACGTGCCACCACACCTGGCACCAGTTTTTATCTAGTGAAAACTTTACTTCTCAATAAAGTTCTTTCTACCCCTTTTGATTAAGCCAAATTTCTACATTTGTTGTAAGTCAAGCCAGAATTATGGATCTTCTGATATGAAATGTTCATGACTTAAGAGAAAAATACCAACTTTATCATTGTTTCAACTGCTAAACTACCTGAGAATCACCTACAATAATGAAAATTAACAATTTTAGATAATTATGAATGCTTTATAAAGAGTATATCTATTGTTTGTAAAAATCTCATTTCTCCTCCTATATAATTACCTCATCTTTTCACTCTATAATTAAAGTACCAACATAATAAACCTCAACTCTGAACTCCTCTTAAGATTAAGGTACCATTTTCCAAAACGTGTATGAATCACCAAACAAGTCTTAATATATATTCTAAAAAAAAATTCACTGTGCCTCAAGAGGGTAGTTTTAAAATCTTATTAACAAGCATGAAAATATTAGTAATTATCTATAATGGTATATAATTATTCCCCCTAGCTAAATGTACCCACCAAATTCATAAACATTAAATGATTAGATGCTTAGGAAATTATGCATATCTATTTCTACAGAAATTTTTAAATCTGTATCAGAAAAATAAATGTTGACCTAGGTTTTAGGCTATTACCAAGAATAGTCATTTAACAAAGAAATCAATGTTCAGTATTGTCTTTATTAAAATTGAATTGTACCTATTATAATTTTTTTCTTTTTTTGTGGTACTGGGGATTGAACCCAGGGGCATTTTACCTCCGAGCTACACACAAACCTTTATTTCTGAAACAGGGTCTCGCTAAGTTGCAGAGGGCCTCACTAAGTAGCTGAGGCTGGCTGTGAACCTGGATCCTCCTGTCTCAGCCTCCCAAGTACTGGAATTACAAGCGTGTGTCACCACCCGGCAAAATTTTTTTAAAAACCCAAAACTATAAAACTATGAATCTTTATTTTACTTTTGTACTTCTCTAGGTATTTTGTTTCAAATTTCTGTATCGTAAAAGAGCACTAAAGTCAGGCCTGGTGATACACGCCTGTAATCCCAGTACTTGGGACGATGAAACAGGAGGATCACAGGTTTAAGGCCAGCCTCAACAACTTAGCAAGACCCTCAGCAACTTAGTGAGACCCTGTTTCAAAAATAAAAAGAGAGCCAGGTGTGGTGGTGCACGCTTGTAATCTCAGTACTTGGAAGGCTGAAACAGGAGGATCCGGGTTGGCAGCCAGCCTCAGCTACTTAGAGTGAGACCCTGTTTCAAAATAAAGAATAAAAAATAGGACTGGGGGTGTAGCTCGGAGGTAGAATGCCCCTGGGTTCAATCCCTAGTACCGCAAAAAATAAATAAATGAATAAAAAATAAAAAGAGGCTAGGGATGTAACTTGGAGGGTAGAATGTTCCTGCATTCAATCCCCAGCATCACAAAAAAAAAAAACACCATAAATGATTACCAAAAAAGGCAGAGGGAAAACATTTTTAGGAGAAAATATTCATACTATGAGTAAAATATCAATTATAGAAATTTATTTTTCATGACCCATTGATAAAGACAGATTTGGAAGAACAGTAGAAGCAGACAGGGTCTCCAACATTAGTTTAAGAAAAAAATAAAGATTTGAGCCGGGCATGGTGGTGCACATTTGTAATCCCAGTATTTGGGAGGCTGAGACAGAAGGATCGCAGGTTCACGGCCAGCCTCAGCAACTTAGTGAGACCCTGTTTCAAAATAAAGAATAGGAGAACCAAGATGGCAGTATAGCAAGAGGCAGCGTGTCGCCGGCACTCTGAGAGTCAGAGCTCAGCATGCAGGAAGACTACATGTTGAAAAGTAGGGCAGCCAAAACAATGAGAACCAAAGTGCAGCGGAATGCGAGGCAGAGGAAAGAGCAGAAATTGGTAGGGAGCTCAAAGCATTTCACCTGGTAAGCGGAAAGTGGAGCCAAAGGCGCCATCTTGGCTAAGCCACGCGGCTCCCGGAATCCTCCAGCAAAGAAACAGCTGATTCTTGTGAAACCAGCAATTATAGTCCACCATCGAAAGCAGTCGACTTCGGACCATGATGAAGCCCAAGTCGAACCAGATCCACACCTACAACAGCGACGACTGCAAAGGGTGGAACGTGAGCCTCAGCCCCCACAAAGAAAGCGACGCGGAGAGACATAGATGAGGCGGCCAGGCACAGGAGCACCAACACTGAGAAACCTAACGGTGAAACATGGCCCTCCTGGAGTAGCCTAGCACCGGCACAGAACACCACAGCACTGAGGACATGGACAGACATGGCATGGCCCCCTGGAGACGCCCAGCAACAAGAACATGGGTGAACGAGATAAAGGGAGGCAGCATGTCGCCAGCACTCCAAAACTCAGAAAACGGCCAGCGGGAAGACTGCTTCTTAACAAGAAAAGTGGGGCAGACAAAACTCAACAAAACAAAGAAATCCGAAGAGCAGGGAGTGCGAGGCAGCGGACAGAGCGGGGGGCTAAACAGAACTCCACGCATTTCACCTGGTAAGCGGAGAGTGGAGGCGACGGCGCCATCTATGTGGGGCCACACCTACACCACGACTCCCAGAGACCAACAGCAAAGACACAGCAGATCCTTCTGAAAACAGCATCTATAGATCAACATTGAAACCGATCAACTCCAGAACATGATGAAGCCTAAGTCAATCCAGACACGCACCTACAACGATGATGGTTTCAAGGGGTGGGCCGTGAGCCTCTGCTCCCACAATGAGTGCGATGAGGAGAGACAAAGAAGAGGTGGCCATATACAGGAGCAGCCCAACTCTGAGAACACAAGACGGTGAGCCACGGCCCCCATGAGCAGCCCAACACCATCCTGGAACACCCCAGAACTGAGGACATAGGTAGATGAGACATGGGCCCCTCCCCAGAGGCCCAGCACTGAGAACACGGCGGGTCAGCCCCCAGCCCCGTCCCCAGAGACCCCCCCCGCACTGGGGACGTGAGCCGGGCCAACCCTCAGCCTCACCCCCCGAGAATCCCTCCCCCAGCACTGGGGACTAGGGGTGGGCAAGCCCTCGGCCCCGCCCCAAGAGACTCCCATGCTGGAGACGCAGGGCAGGTGAGCCCTCAGCACCGACCCCAGAGAACCCCTCCCCCCAGCACTGGAAACACGGGGTGGCCAAGCCCTTGGCCCCACCCCGGAGATCCCCATGGCACTGGGGACGCAGGGCTGGAGAGCCCTTGGCCCCGCCCCCAGCAACCCCCTGGCGCTGAGGACATGGACGAGTGAACCCTCGGCCTTGCCCTCAGAAACCTCCCAGCACTGGGGACGTGGGGCGGGTGAGCCCTTGGCCCCACCCCGGAGAACCCCATGCCCCGGCGCTGGAGATGTGGGGTGGGCTAGTCCTTGGTCCCGCCCCCGGAGCCCTGGGCCCCGCCCCCGACACACCCCCCCCGCGCTGTGGACATAGAGCGGGTAAGCCCTCAGCCCTGTCCCCGGAGAACCCCTTCCCCCAGCACTGGGGATGCAGGGCAGGTGAACCCTCGGCCCCGCCCCCGGAGACCCCCAGCACTGGGGGCATGGTGTGGGTGAGCCCTTGGCCCCACCCCCAGAGACCTTCCGGCACTGGGGATGCAGGGAAGGCGAGCCCTGGGCTCCGCCCCAGAGACCCCCCAGTGCTGGGGACACAGGGCAGGTGAGCCCTCGGTCCCGCCCCTGGAGAACCCCTCCCCGGTGCTGGGGACGCGGGGCGGGTGAGCCCTGGGCCCCACCCCCAGAGACCCTCCGGCGCTGGGGACGCAGGGCGGGCGAGCCCTGGGCCCTGCCCCCAGAGAACCCCTCACCCTGGCACTGGGGACTTGGGGCGGGCGAGCCCTCAGCCCTGGCCCCAGAGAAACCCTCCCCCCAGCACTGGGGACACAGGGCAGGCTGGAGAACCCCAGTGCTAAGGTCATGGGAGGATGAGCCACAACCCTGCACAGGAGGGACTCCAAACAAAGAGAGAAAACCTCAGATGAGCAAAGAAGGCAAACTAACTGGGGGAGAAGGGAGGGAAGGAGAGGGAAACAAACCGGAGCACAGGATGGACATACACAAAGATATCAAAGTCAACTACTGTGCTGAAAATGGGAAAGAGGGAGGGGGGAGGAAGGAGGGGGTGGGAATTGGGGAGGGCTAATCGACCAATGAGTGTATGTATATGTCAACCACCCTGAAATCCTTCAAGATGTAAGATTGCAATGCACTAATAAAATTTTAAAAAATTAAAAAAATAAGGAATAAAAAATAGGGCTGGGGGTGTAGTTCAGAGAAAATGCCCCTGGGTTCAATCCCCAGTACCATAATAAATAAGTAAGATTTGTCAAGAAATTATATGAAGAGATGGGATAACTGGTGAGCAAATTCCTTGCTACTGGTAATATATGCTAAAATAGAGCTTACTTGAAAGCAGAGTTGATATAATTTCCTTCTATGGATCTTCCATGGCTTTTAGTACTATGCTTTACATTCATCAACATTTAAGTTAAAATTAATGTTTCTTCAAAGTCCAAAAATAACCCCCTACCACAACCATGTGAGTTAGGGCAATCACAATTTTTTTAGTAACCCCTATGTCCAGTGGTTCAAATTTTTTAAACAGTGTTTTATTATTAATGGAAGTTTTTGAAAATACAGTTAGGAGACAACTGAGTATATTCTCCCAGACCTTTTTGATGTAAACATACAGGGCATTTTTTTTTTTTTACAAAATGAGATGTTCTATATACCAACTTTAAAAAATTCCAAACACAACTGACAGAACTTGCTTACTTTTTTTTTTGGTACTAGGGATTGAACCCAGGGGCATTCTACCTTCGAGCTACACCTCAGCCCTGTTTTATTTTTATTTTGAAACAGGGTTTCGCTAGGTTGATGAGAGTCTCACTACTTGCTGAGGCTGCTCTCAAACCTGCGATCCTCCTTTCTCAGCTTCCCAAGTACTGGGATTACTGGCATGCGCCACCATGCCCGGTTTACTTTTTAAAATACAAACACTATCAGCAAAATAAACAGATTCTCTCTCTCTCTCTGTTTTGTTTTCAGGGTCTCCTTATGTTGCCAAGGCTGACCTTCAGATGCACCAATCTCCTACCTCAGCCTCCTGAGTAACTGGGATTAGGTGCACACACCTGCACCTGGCTCTAAAAATGTTTTCAACAAAAAGAAAAACTTCATTTCTAGAGGGCTAACATCACTCTTCTATGTACTAATAAACTATGTGTGTGTGTGTATAAAAGAATCAAACCATACTGCAATTAGTACCACCATTGAAGATCAATTTTGCAATCTAACCAAAGTTTTAAAGGAAGTTTCAATTTGCTACTTATTAACATCCAAAACTATACCATCTATGTATAACACTGCTTTTAAAAATTATTTCATTACTTTAATTTCATATAATTGTAAAAGAAACTGAGAAGGCTTAATCACCAACAACAAACATCAGGACTAACTTTTCACAAATAGCCAACAAAACCGAAGTATAAAAGAAAAACAATGACACTGGATTTTCCCAAAACTGATTCAATAAATTTATTCTTTATAAGGAGATGTATTTGTTTAGAAAAACTTTAAAAGTATGTGGGTTACCTACCTGTAAGGTCTTCCTTTGTTTTATCTACTTCAGATAACTGAATATAAATTTGATTTCTTTCTCCTTCTAAGGTTTTTAAAGAAGCATTTAACTTTAAAGAATGAAAGAAAAAAAGCAACATTAATCAGTTATACAAAAAACCCATATACACAAAACCTTAATATGTTACCCCCAATATTTCTAAAGCTATTTGATTGGCCAGGTGTGGTGGCGCACGCTTGTAATCCCAGTACTTTGGGAGGCGGAGATCGGAGGATCCGGGTTCGCAGCCAGCCTCACGCGCACGCTTGAACTCTCTCTCTCTCCTCTCTCTCTCTTTCTCTCTCTATCTAGTGAGGCCCTCCGCAACTTTGTAAGACCCAGTTTCAAAATAAAGCATAAAAAAATAGGGCCGGGGGTGTAGCACGGAGGTAGAACGCCCCTGCGTTCAATCCCCAGTACCGCAAAAAAAAAAAAATAAAGCTATTTGATCACTTTCATAAAATTACCACCTAGAATGTAGAAACCAACAATTCAGCAGCTTCCACATTAGAAAGACACAATGTCATCAATAGTTAGGTCTCAAAACAGGAACAGAGAAAAGCAGTGAATGCTTTTCAGTGGATGCTTAAAGAATGGCCGGCCATTTTCATTCTATTTACTCATTTTATACTAGTATACTAGTTTTGATTAAAGCAGCCTTCAAACTACGTTACCAAGACTTCGGCAAGGATCAGAATACCACTACCAAAGCAGGAAAAAAGAAGGAATAAACCAGAAGAAAACGAACCTAGCATTTACTTCTCAAAATACTGTAGGGTTCTGTAGGGATAAAAAAAAAATACTGAGACCAGAAAAAAAAAAGAATGCACCAAGAGAAGTATGAGGTAAAATATAGTAAACATTTTTTTTTGTGTGTGTGGTACCGGGGATTGAACCCAGGGGCAATCTACCTCTGAGCTACACCCCCAGCCCTATTTTTTTATTCTTTATTTATTTTATTTATTTATTTTTTTTTTTGCAGTATCAGGGATTGAACCCAGGGGCATTCTACCTCCGAGCTACACCCCCAGCCCTATTTTTTATTCTTTATTCTCAAACAGGGTCTCACTAAGTTGCGGAGGCCACACTAAGTAGCTGAGGCTGACCGTGAACCCGGATCCTCCAGTCTCAGCCTCCCAAGTACTGGGATTACAAGCGTGCACCACCACGCCCGGCCTAAACATTTTAAATATATTCCTTATCAGAAGAAGTGTAGAACTTAAAAATCTTTATTTTAGAAAATTCTAGAAATTATGTGAATTTCAAAAGTTAATATTAAAAAGAAAGTAGCAATTGAAGAAAATTCTAATCATTTCTTAAATATACTTAAATGGGAATGATAAAATGGACTTTTGTGTGTGTGTGGAACTGGAGGTTGAACCCAGAGGCATTTTACCTCCAATCCCCAGACCTATTTTATTTGGAAACAGGATCTCGCTGTTTGCTGAGAGCCTTGCTAAATTGCTGAGGCTAGCTTCAAACCTGAGATCCTCCTGTCTCAGCCTCCCATGTACTGGGATTACAAGTATGTGCCACCACACCCGGCTGATAAAAGGGCTTTTAAAATAGTTGCTAAGGACATAGAGGTTTAACCCATGTTTCATTTCCTCTATATTTTTCATATTTACACAATAATGCAAACCTTAGCAGCATAAACCAGTTTCTTCAAAGCTCCTTTGGGCTGATTATCTATAGTGAAAAACAAAAACATGATTATTTGGGAAAACATCACAATAGTATCACAGACATCCAAATGATTGCATTAGTTCACTCAACTGAAGTCTTATAATCCCTCTTCTTACTACAATAAAGAATTGGTATAAGGCAAAACAACCTCAGATCTGCTCCGAGGAAGCTAAAGAATAAATGCACTGTAAGTACTATCATTTAAAAAGGTTCTTCAGAAGCATGGCGTGGTGGCGCACACTTGTAATCCCAGTACTTGGGAGGCGGAGACCAGAGGATCGGGATTCTCAGCCAGCCTCAGCTACTTAGTGAGGCCCTCCACAACTTCGTGAGACCCGGTTACAAAATAAAGTATTAAAAATAGGGCCGGGGGTGTAGCTCAGAGGTAAAACACCCCTGGGTTCAATCCCCAGTACCGCAAAAAAAATAAAAAATAAAATAAAAGGTTCTTCAGTATTAACTTCCAAAATAGAGCTATAACATAGATTGAGCATTTATCTGAATATAGACCACAGTCTTAACTATTCTCGGCTTCTTACAGCACCTAAAATATGAGTAAAATTATAACCCAAATTAAAATAACATTAAACAAGCATGAGTTCGCTCTATTAGAAAAATAATTATTTCTTACATAATAAAGTACAAGTGAAAAAGCACAAATAGAACTTTATTTATAATAGTTCCCCCCTTATTATGATTACAATAGTCCCCCACTTCCTGTGATTTCTGTGGTTACATAAATGGTCAGAAAATATTAAATGGAAAAATTCCATAAACAATTCCTAAGTTTCAAATTACATGTCACTCTGAGTAGCATGATGAAATCTCATACTGTCCTGCTCTTTTCTCCTGAGACACGAATCATCCCTTTGTCCAGCGTATCCACTGTCTGGACTACCTGCCCACTCGTCACTCAGTACCCATCTGTTATCAGATGACCTACTGCAGTATCATGTGAGAGAAACCACATTCACATAACTTTTATTACATATAGTATGCTGTTATAATTATTCTATTATTGTTGTTCTTTTAGTGTGCCTAATTTATAAATTAAACTTTATCATAGGTATATAGGTATAGGAGAAAACACAGTACTAACTAGTTTAAGGCATCCACTGGGAGCTTAGAAAGTATCTCCTGTGGATAAGGTAGAACTACTATACACATTTACTTTAGCAGTATAATTTTATTCCAACATATTAACACTAACATGAAAGAATTTTTTTAAAAAATCGCCTTTTTCTCCTTAATATATTTTTTAATTATGCAGTAGGTTAGGGGAGAGAAAAGAGAAAGTATATAAAAGTTAGAACTACCATTGGAGAAAACTAGATGAAGGGTACATGGGACTTCTCTGTACTATTTTTACAACTTTCTATAAATCTATAATTTTTGCAAAATAAAAAGGTTTTTTTTTTAAAATAAGTCAAAGGAATTAGTTTAAGAATACAGTGAGTGGCTATAATGAAACATAACTTCTGCCAACTCCAGAATGCAACCAGCAATGGCAATAACAAGTTGGCATGGCCAAGGTTAAAGTACTATAATCACCTAACTAAAGCAAAAAAAAAGCATCATGAATTACTGATTTATGTAACTCTCATTTTTTAAAACTAGTCACCCATCTATATGATTAACTTATAGTACAGGGGAAAATAGGCATTGAAATAGTTATGATGCAATTCTGAAAATTTTAAAAAATACGGATAATACTTAAAAAGAACAAAAAGGAAGGAAGCTTTGCAAATTTGAAAGATATGTGCAATACGTAAAGAGAACAAAGGGGCCGGGCATGGTGGCGCATGCTTGTAATCCCAGTACTTGGGAGGCGGAGACAGGAAGATCTGGGTTCACGGCCAGCCGCAGCCACTGAGTGAGGCCCTCCGCAACTTCATGAGACCCGGTTTCAAAATAAAGTATAAAAAATAGGGCCGGGGGTGTAGCTTGGAGGTAGAACGCCCCTGGGTTCAATCCCCAGTTCTGCAAAAAAAAAAAAAAAAAAAAAAAAAAAGAGAGAACAAAGGGGAAGAAGGTTTTAAGTTGGAGAAGTTGAAGAAAAATTTACTGAAAAGGCAACATTACAGCTGAAGCTAAACTACACAGGATGGTGAGAGAGGGACAGAGTGTTTCAGACAGACAGAATATGCCAAAGTACAAGTGTATAAAGAACAGAGTGAAGATGGGGAACAAAAAGGAAATAGAAGAGCTAGTCACCATTTTAGCAAAAGAGGATGTCATGACTTAATACCTAAGTGAGCCCCAATTTCTGATTCACTCTTCATTTCCAATTCCAAGTTACCATCATCTGTTAGGTCTTCTCCAAGCACAGCAGTCCAATCTCTCATCTTTAGCAAGCATTCAGTCAGAGACTTAACATTTAGCAAAGGGGAAAAAAAAGAGAGTAATGCTTCACGCTAATGGCTTTACAACTTATAAATGTACAGCAGTAGTTTGAAAAACAATCCACTGAAACATCAGCTCATGAGCTCTTATTTTCTCCCTGTTATTAAGATATGTAAATAATCTTAAAAACTATAACATTTATTAGTTGTTAAACTCTGCAATAAAAACTAAAATTAGTCCTAAATCAAATACAATATTTGATAATGACCTATTTTTGCTAAATATATTTTGGCTACAAAGTAGTAAAAAGTTTTCTTATATGACATTTCTCACATGCCACAAATAAGAGTCATTAATATGGAAGTAAATTTTGTGTGGTATCAAATCTGCAAGTGAGATATACAATGTATAAAAATATCACAGATAGCCCGGTGTGGTGGCACACGCTTGTAATCCCAGTACTTTGGGAGGCGGAGACCGGAGGATCAGGGTTCGCGGCCAACCTCAGCGCGCGTGCGCGCGTGCGCGATTTATCTCTCTCCCTCTCTCCTCTCTCTCTCTTTTTCTCTCTGTTTCTCTCTCTCTCTCTCTCTCTCTCTCTCTCTCTCTCTCTCTACCTAGTGAGGCCCTCCGCAACTTCGTGAGACCCGGTTTCAAAAATAAAGCATAAAAAAATAGGGCCGGGGGCGTAGCGCGGAGGTAGAACGCCCCTGCGTTCAATCCCCGGTACCGCAAAAAAAAAAAAAGAAAAAAAAATATCACAGATATTCACTTGATTTATTTAAGTAAACAACTGGCTAAGGAGTTCAATAGAGATAAAGAAAAAGACATTATAAAAGAAAATTTAAATGGCAACATTAGTTTTCCAACAGTGCTTTTTAAATATTTTTGAATAAAGGAAGATTTTTTCTTAACACTACAGGTAATCAAATGGCTGTAACAAGTATTTCTCTGGAAAGATCCACCTAAAAATTTACCCTGCTCTAAAATTTTCATCCTTTAATCTCTTTCTTCTCTTCAGGGTTCCAGGCTCAAATAACATGGCCTACAGTTTTAAGCAGTGCTTTGGGTTCACATCGCAGTCTTGTTTTGTTTAGAAAGACTCCTAAGGACTTTAAGTAGAGTAAGTTTAGGGAAAAAGTAGAGTCATCCCTCAGTATTCACAGGGGATTGGCTCCAGGTCACACCTTCCTACACGAATACCATAATCCATGGCACTCACGTCCCTTACACAAAATGGCACAGTATTTTCATATAACCTAGGCACATCTGCCTGTATACTTTCAATCATCTCTAAATTACTTACAATACGTACTACAATGTAAATGGTCGCTATACTGTTTTATTTAAATAATGATGACCAGGAAAAGTCCACACATGTTCAGTCCAGTTGTAATTTGGGGGGAATATTTTTGATCCACAGATGCAGAACCTGCAGATACAGAGGGCCGACTATATGCCAAATTATGAATAAAACTCCTAAAGCTAGGATCTTGAAAATAGTCTTAGTAGTATTTTAAATAGCATAAATGCATTGCTCTTAATATGGCAACACTCATTTTACTACGTGGGTTATAAAGTGTTAGTTTTACATCTCATTACTTGAAACTTCCACCTGAGTACCTGTAGTTTAAAAGGCTAAGATTTAAAAGAATATGTAGGAAAAAGGAGCTGGGGACAGGGAGGAAAGAAAGTAGGAAAAAGTCAACAAACCCTGAGAGTAATATCAGTTATTTTATTCATATGATTAGAGTCAAGTTTCAACTAAATTTATTTTTTAAAAAGCCTTGATTACTGTAAAAGTACATAACACCAGCTAATCTAGGTATTAAACGATACTCAGTCAAGCAAGGCAGTGGCCTACACCTGTAACCCCAGCAACTCAGAAGACTGAAGCAGGAAGATTGCAAGTTCAAGGCTAGCCTGAACAATTAGCCAGACCCTGACTCAAAATAAAAACATAAAATAAAATAAAATAAAGTCATAAAATAAAATAAAATAAAATAAAAACATAAAATTAAATAAAATAAATAAAATAAAATAAATAAAATAAAAACAAAATAAAATGGATTGGAGGTGTAACTTAGCAGTAGAGTTCCCCTGGGTGGGATTCCCAGTAACGCCAAAAAAAAAAAAGATACTCAGTTATTACATGTGACTATCTGTTGAATTTCTCACTCTTTCCACACTCTTCTACCAATAGAAACAGATGACAGCATAGGAAGGTTAGAAACTATTCTTCTTTTTTTATTAAATAACTATGCTAGAATACTGAAGAAACAAAAAAAAAGGACAGAGAATGTTGATACATATATTATGAATCTGTAAATCTTCAAGGACCATTTGAAAATCTGACCAAATACATAATGAAAATAAAAGCTGCTAAAAAAAAGTTCTCAAATTTCAGAGTTAGTATAAAATCTAGCCAACTCAATCACTAAAACCAGTAGAGCCATTTACCTTGATGTGATTTTCTTTATCACTTAGAACTTGTTCTGCATGTACTTTGGAGTCTTCAAATGTTACTTTCTGCTTATTAAGTTCATTCACTTTTTCTTTCCATACTTCAGCTTCTTGTAAAAGCTGAAATTCAAACAATAACAAAGAAATACAATTCATCTCATCATATGATGAGTAAATGCACCTATTTATATATTTGGGTGTATCATTAAGAGATATTAAGAAGCTGGGCATGGTGGTGCACACCTGTAATCCCAGTTCTTGGGAAGCTGAGACAGGAGGATAGCAGTTTCGAGACCAGTCTCAACAATTTATCAAGACTCTTAGCAACTTAGCAAGACCCTGTTTCAAAACAAAAAAATAAAAAGGGCTGGTGGTGTAGCTCAGGGGTAGAATGCCCCTGGGTTATCCATTTGTACAATGAAGTTTAACCCCAACCTCTCACCCTGCCAAAGAGTCAATTCGAGATGGATCCAAGACCTAGAAATTAGACCAAAAACTTTTAAACTACTAGAAGAGGGCATAGGACCAACACTCCAACATATAGCTACTGGTAGAAACTTCCTCAATAAGACACCCAAAGCTCAGGAAATTAAAATGAGAATTAATAAATGGAATGGCATTAAATTAATAAGCTTCTATGCAGCAAAGGGAATGATTAAGAGTCTAAAGAGAGAGCCTACAAAATGAGAGATGACCTTTTCTGGCTACCCTCTGATAGAGGACTAATATCTAGAATATACAAAGAGCTTAAAAAACTTAACACTGAAAAAACAAATAACCCAATCAAAAAATGGTCAGTTGAACTGAATAGACACTTCTCAAAAGAAGAAATACAAATGGTAAATAAATATATGAAACAATGTTCAACATCATTAACAATCAGGGAAACACAAATCAAAACTGAGATTTCATCTAACTCCAGTCAGAATGGTAATCATGAAAAACACAAACAATAATAAATGCTGGTAAGGACGTGGGGAAAATAGGAACTCCTTATGCACTGTTGGTGGGACTGCAAACCGTTATGGAGGTTTCTCAGAATATTGGGAATGGAACCACCATATGTCCCAGCAATACCTCTTAGGCATCTTTCCAAAGGAATTGAAGTCTGAAGTGAAAATATTATAGCGATACATAGATATGCATCCATGTTTATAGCAGCATAATTCACAATAGCCAAATTAATGGAACCAGCCTACGTATCCATCAACAGATAAATGGATAAAGAAAATGTGGTATAAGCCGGGCATGGTGGTGCACACTTATAATCCCAGTACTTGGGAGGCTGAGATAGGAGGATCACAGGTTCAAGGACAGCTTCAACAAGTAGTGAGATTCTCATCAACCTAGTGAGACCCTGTTTCAAAATAAAAATTAAATAGGGCTGGGGGTATAGCTAAGAGGTAGAATGCCCCTGGGTTCAATTCCCAGTACTCCACACACACAAAAAAAGAAAATGTGGCCGGGCGTGGTGGCGCACGCTTGAAATCCCAGTACTTTGGGAGGCGGAGACCGGAGGATCCGGGTTCGCGGCCAGCCTCAGCTCGCTCTCTCTCTCTCTCTCTCTCTCTCTCCTTAGTGACACCCTCCACAACTTTGTGAGACCCGGTTTCAAAATAAAGTATAAAAAATAGTGCCAGGGGCATAGCACAGAGGTAGAACGCCCCCGCATTCAATCCCCGGTACCGCAAAAAAAAAAAAAGTATAAAAAATAGGGCCGGGGGCGTAGCGCGGAGGTAGAACACCCCTGCGTTCAATCCCCGGTACCGCAAAAAAAAAAAAGAAAGAAAATGTGGTATATACACAAAATGGAATTTTACTCAGTCATAAAGAAGAACAAAATTAGCTGGGAGTGGTGGCGCACGCCTGTAATCCTAGTACTTGGGAGGCTGAGACAGGAGGACTGCAGGTTCAAGCACAGCCTCAGCTAGTGAGACTACCATCAGCCTAGTGAGACCCTGTTTCAAAATAAAAATAAAATAGGGCTGGGAGTATAGCTCGAAGTAGAATGCCCTGGGGCTCAATTCCCAGTACCACAAAAAAAGAACAAAATTATGTTATACATCATTTGCAGGAAAATGGATGGAACTTGAAAATATTATGCTAAGCAAGATTAGCTAGTCTCAAAAAGTAAATAGTTCTATGTTTTCTCTCATATGTGGAAGATGGATAGAAATTAGAAAACAAGGGTAACCTCAGACAGACAAGCAGAGACTCCAATGGAATGAAGGAAAGGGTTTAGGGGAGGGAGGAGGGGGGACAGAGATGTAAAGAAGGTAACAACTGAAATAATGCTATGTACATATGCTAAACTACCAATGCCAACCTCAAAGACATGTATAAGGAAGGAGAAGAAGGGGTTGGGACCTGGAGGGAAATATTCATGAGTTGTGTACATGTATATTCCTATCACTCTATACCTCAGTATGATGTATAATTACAATGCACCGATAAAAGAAAAAAATTAAGTAAAAATGTAAAGGGTAGGGGGTGTAGCTCGGAAGTACAATGCCCCTGGGTTCAATACCCAGCACCAAAAAAAAGAAAGAGAGAGAGAGAGAGAAATTAAGTAGGCAGTGCTACTTAAAAAAGGAAGACATGGCTACTGTTTTCAAAAAACTTTCAAAAGGGATTACACGAAACAAAATAATTATTAAATGTTGGAAAATACAGAATATATAATCATGGTATACCATATAGCTCAGATTGAGTAGTATTCAGAGAATCGTAATAATCACTGAAATTTTTTCTCACTAAAAATATTGTGACTTTATTGGGAAAACAGAAGGTGAGGAAATATACGTGGGTGTGGGAGGGTCTATGTATGTGTAAAAGAAAAAGAATAAAAGCTAAATTCTCATTTGATTTGCCACCAGAACGCCTATCTTTCGGTCCCAGATTAATAAATTCAATAACCTTCACTAGTGTTCTCTGCACCCCACCCTGCAGTTGAGGAGTTGGTGCTAAATGCTACTTGCTATGATTACCAAAGTGCTGAATGCCCCAGCTTACTTTCATTCTTGGGGGAAGAAGGTACCAGAAGTATATACATTTACATCCCATACAAAAGAGACATCAAAGTAAACATGGGAGACTGTCTTGCTCTTGTGCTCTTCAGAAAAAAAAACTACTCTCGCTTCTAGCACAGGTCAGTCACAAGTATGCCCAGGACATTTATAATTATATACTCACAAGCTGAAGAGTCTCTAAAGAACACAAACCTGTTTCTGGCTTTCCTGAAGTTGGGAATTTTCATTTAAAGCATCTTTTATTGCTACCTTAAGTCGTTCTTCATTCATTTGAAATATTTTGAAGGTTGTTTTGGCCTAAGTAAAGCAAACAAATACCAAGTTTATAACAAATACACCTCATCTTCACACATTCTCCCAAGAATATGGAATTTAAACAAAGGCAAAAACATACCAATATTAATAGCCAAGGAAGCATGGTATAGCAGAAAAAGGGTTAAATTAGAATCAGGGCCTAGACCTGGCTCTTCCACTAATTTTCTATGTGACCTTGGACAAAGGATTTAACCTCTTGTAAGCTATATACTATGCAGCAAATTTGTTAACTATTCAATGTCTATCCCACTAAAATTTAAACTCCATGGGTCCTTTGATTCTATTAATGTTAAGTGCCATGCATCTTCAATAGAACTCAGTATACAGTAATAGCTTAATAAATACTTACGCAGTTAAAAAAATGAACTTTTCTGAAGTACCTCATATATTAAAAAAATAGGCCGGGCGTGGTAGCGCACGCTTGTAATCCCAGTACTTTGGGAGGCAGAGACCGGAGGATCCGGGTTTGCGGCCAGCCTCAGCTCTCTCGCTATCTCTCTCCCTGTCTTTCTCTCTCCCTCTCTCTCTCTCTACTTAGCAAGGCCCTCCGCAACTTCGTGAGACCCGGTTTCAAAATAAAGTATAAAAAAAAATAGGGCCAGGGGCGTAGCGCGGAGGTAGAACGCCCCTGTGTTCAATCCCCGGTACCGCAAAAAAAAAAAAAAATATATATATATATATATATATAAACACACACACACACACACACACACATACACACACACACACACACACACATACACACACCTGTAATCCCAGTACTTGGAAGGCATATATAACACACACACACACAAACCAGGTATGGTGGCACACACTTGTAATCCCAGTACTTGGAAGGCTGAGACAGGAGGATCACAGGTTCGAAGCCAG
>PVJS01043842.1:0-16905 GCA_004027185.1 Glis glis | reverse complement strand
TGGCCGGGGGCTTCCGGGGTGGGGCGCGCTCGGGCGGTCCGGTACCTGATGCACAAGGGGCCCGGCGAGGTGGCGCTGGTGGCTGCCGGAGTGGGGCGCACGAGGGCGGTCCGGTACCCGGCGCACAAGGGGCCCGGCGAGGTGGCCGGGGGCTTCCGGGGTGGGGCGCGCTCGGGCGGTCCGGTACCTGATGCACAAGGGGCCCGGCGAGGTGGCCGGGGGCTTCCGGGGTGGAGCGCGCGCGGGCGGTCCGGTACCCGACGCACAAGGGGCCCGGCGAGGTGGCCGGGGGCTTCCGGGGTGGGGCGCGCACGGGCGGTCCGGTACCCGGCGCGCAAGGGGCCCGGCGAGGTGGCCGGGGGCTTCCGGGTGGGGCGCGCGCGGGCGGTCCGGTACCCGGCGCGCAAGTACTTCTAATATTTGTGAGGACAGAAAGAGGGAGGGCTAGCTAGTATGTTGGTTTTGGAGTATACTTAACGGATCTCCACCAAGACTGATGATATCTTCTGGCTCATAGAGAATACAGATAAAGACTCAGTGTCATCCCAGGCTCTTTGGTTGTAAGCAATTGAGATAGACCCTGGCTAACCTAAGCAAGAAAGGACTTTATAGGAAGGATGGTGGGCAGTGCGTGCAATAGCAGCAAAGGTGAGCAACCCGTTTCGAGAAGGCCCATGATCAGAGTAGCCTAAGATGTCAGTAGAGAACACCGAGGCTGTTTCTACAAGGAACTTCTATGAGAACTTCAGTTCCGCCAGCCATCTGTCCTTCAGTGCCCCTGCTCAGGTTTCAAAGTTTGTGTCATATCCCTTCCCTGTGATCCAGGCTGCTGGGTCATGAGACTGGCAGACAGCCAGATGGATGGAGGAGAGTAATTTCTCCAAGGAGGGAAGAGGGCAGGGACCATTATCAGAAGGAAGGGACAGTATCCTAGAAAAGAAACACACACACACACACACACACACACACACACACACACACACACACGAGACCTGAATTTCAATCAAGAACTCATTTTAGAAAATACAGGTTTTGCCTCACCTGCTTCATGTAAATAAGGAGTGTAGTTGACTGTAAGCTCAGTAAGAGAGTGTATTCAGTCATATGTATTTTATTTCTTAATAACACTCTACTGTCAAACCAAGGGAGGAAATTGCTACACTGCTCAGCTTTATCCCATCTCATGTAGAGTTTAGGCTTCAATTCTTAGTGTTAGATTTTAGGGTGGACACTGTGAAGGTATTTGTCCCAGGCCCCATTCCTCTTTTCTGTCCCCTGCTCTGTAATCTGAAGGGCCTAGGGCCCCAGAAACGTAATTTCTCTAAGACTGTTGGAGAAGTTAGGCTCTACCTTAGGTGCCTCCCCCCCGGGATTCTGGGCTCTGGGATACTTGGCCCTGTTCATTCTCCAACTCTAGGAATAACTAGCGGTTGGTAACTTCTGGAAGCAGCTACCAACCTCTAGTTATCCCACATTTGCCTTTTTGTCCCCATGGTCCTTGACTCACCAATGTAAAAAGATCCTATAATAATTTCCCTCTATTGAAAATATTTAGGGGTTTTGTATTCTTTTCTGGATCCCGAATGGTACAAATGCCTAAAAACCAGATTTTGTCCAGAGCAGGGTGGTGAGGGAGTTTGACAGCATGCAATCCTTGGAATGTATACCTTGTATAAAGGAAGACTTGGGGAATGTGACATCCAGATTCAACTGCCTGAAGAGATTTCATCTGAAAGGGGGATTATATTTATCCTGTGTAGTTCCGGAAGGCAGAACTAGAATTAGCGAGCAGAGGTTCAAGGAAGCAGCTTTCAGCTCAAAATAAGGGACAGTCCTCTAAGCACTTGAGCTGCCCACAGTGAATGCACTGGCTCGTTCTATTGAGGGGTAGTCAAGCAAAGGATGGGTTTCTATCCCTCAGTGACACAGGAGAGGGACGCTGTCACACCAGAGTGCAAGCTGAGCCACACCAACTCTGAGAGGATAAATAGACCACTGGAAGAATCTACGGACTTTAATTGAAAAATCTGATCATTTTCATTTGAAGCTGAAGGACAATGGAAGGGTGATTAGTGGCCTGCATAAAATAGTAACAGTTATCTTCTAGACTCTATCTTGGTCCCACAGTAACTTGAAGCAATGATCCTAAGCCCTTAAGACTAAAGATATTCAACCTGCCACCATCTTATACCCAGCTGAAAGCTGACTCCCGTTAGTAGGAAGATTCTCCTCACTTTCTCCCCTCTCTGCTTCCCAGTTTTCTTTACCTGGGATTAATGTCCAGAGGACCTTGGGAGGGAACCAAGATGACTAAAACTAGAACTAATGGAACCATAGGATCTAGTGTTTGAATAGAACTGCCCAAGGCTGGGATGTAGCCCAATGGTAAAGTGCTTGCCTTGCATGTGCAGCACCCTGGGTTCGATCCCCAGTACCAAAAAAGAAAAGACCCCCCAAAAAAATCAAGCTGAAGAGAACAGCTCATCTTTGGGAGTCTTGTTCGACAGATCCAAATCTCTGAACCCTGCTGTCCCAGGCTAAGGCTTCTCATCTCAGCCACAGAGTCACAAGGGTTGAGCAGCCAGTTATGAGCGAAACAGACAAGACTTCAAAACCTTAACGAGATGATCTTCCTGCCACCTTGAAAATCCCACCACCCTTCCAATTATTGCTGCAGCTGTCAACGACTATGGCACATCTGCACAGCTCCCACCTTTCTGATGTTTGGGGCATACATGATGAGTCTCAGAGCAGCTGTTCTCCATCCACCAATCTTCCTTTCTGGTACAAACCTAAATTTGATTGCATGGTGGCACTTATGGGATGGTGGGGCATTCTGTCTGGGCACAGTTCCACAAAATATAGAAACATAAAATTCTAACCTAACATGCTCAGGAAATGGTAACTTCCATAACATTAAGAGAAGCATAATATTACATTTTCTAGGTCAACATGGGGACCTTGAAACAGAAACGAAATACAGTGACCAATCCAAGGTAAAGACCACAGATAATACAGGACCAGAATCAAACCAGTGTTCATTCTGACCTAGTCCAAGGCTGCTCCCTCCACCCATCCTGACTTCATTGCCTCAAAGGAGATCCTACATAACAAAGTCAAAACCATGGACCTCAGCATTTCAATGTCGCTGTCCAGCTTCCTGGCCAGTGAAGGTTCACACGGCAGGATCTCAGTGACCCAGAAGTGACACGGCTCCTTGTGTATGATTTTACTTTCCTTTCCACTTCCCCTTAGTCTGTGCCAACATTCTTCTTATTTGTCTCATGACCTGGGGTGACTGCCCAGAAGACACAGGGGAAATAACCCAGAAGTGGTGGGAAGAACTGACTTGCCTTTAAGCAGGCACACAACTCTCTGGTCACCTGCCCTGATTTGGGGACACCAGGGTGTGAACACATTAAAACACACACATGCATGCCTGGAGGCCCAAAATTCCAAAGATAACACATAATAATTTTGAGTCAAGTATTCTCTTTCTAAAACCTTTGCACTACCCCCACTACTACACAGACACACACACACCACCACCACCACCACCACCACCTACAAATTCAGGCTCCAAGCCCATATTCACTAAATGAAATCTTTTAGTTCCTGGGCTGAAGGAGTAAAAGTCTGAAGAGAGAACAGAAATACAGAAAAAGAGGGAAGTGAAGGGCAGGAATGCAGAATAGCACAGTGTGGTGGGAAGTGGGCATGCAGGGGGTGGAGTCCTCTCATGAGTGGGCCCGCCTATGGGATCAAGTCTCCCGCTGTAGGACAGGAAACCCTGCCTCTTCTTCCAACTCAGGAGACATGCATTGCAAGGTTCATCCAACTCTGCCCTCTATTTCCTTTTCCTTAGACTGCTCTCTGACTACTCCTTATATCGTCCCCTCCCTGTCCCTTTATGTCCCTAGGCCTCCCCTCCACCACCCCTCCAGTCTGAGGCAGCCACCTGGGGACCCTGCTATCCAATAATTAGCCAGGGCAGCTGCTAAACCAAACAAACTCCAGAGATCCGCAGCTGGCAGAGCGGAGTCCTGCCTGGAGGAGGGGAAAGCCGGGGAGGCCCACAGAGCCTTCTCAGGTGGCCAGATGACACCTAATTAGGCCCCCTGCTCTGCAGGCCTCACCAGATGGGCAAACGCCTGGAAGCCTTAGGGAGCCAGCAAGACACTCGGGGAACTCCCCGTGGGCTGTCTCCTTTCCAGCTGCCTTGGGGCTGTGCAGGGAGGACGGTGCAAGTAGTAATTAGTACCTTGGGTCAAGGGGCCTTGCCTTTCCCTGCCAGGAAGGGAGATGCTCCACTCCCCAGCAGGGTAGCCCCTCGCCCCCTCCTCCAGCAGCCTGGGGCCTGTGCTGAATTGTTGATGCTGTTGATTGAAAATGTTTTTTTTTCTAGATGCACACCAGAGGAGTTGGCACTGGGAACATTTTTCTAAATTCAAACAATGCACACCATGAATTCACAAGAGGCGAAATGTAACCAGAAGGGAAACATGAAGAAAATGCACGGGTTTCAATCTTGCAGTCTCCACAGTCTGCAAAAGTGAGCTGCGAATGGCACGGCAGAGGGAGGGTGCAGCAGTTAATGATTTAATTTTGACAGATTGCTGTTTCTAGGCAGGGGAGAAGTCAGGAGCCAAACAATAAGGACAGAGAAGCACTGTGGATGGTGCTGGTTTTGTATTTCAGAGTGTGGCCAATGCCTACAAGAGAATCCCTGGTTCTGCTCATCAACCCAGCCGCTACACCACTTGCTGCCCCCACGTAAAAAAGGTCAGAAGGAAGCCAGGTGTGGTGGCACATGACTATAATCCCAGTACATGGAAGACTGAGACAGGAGGATCACAGGTTTAAGGCCAGCCTCAGCAATTTGGTGAGGCCCTCAAAAACTTAGCAAGACCCTGTTTCAAACTAAAAAAGATAAAATGGGGCTGAGGGTATAGCTCAGAGGTAGAACGCTCCTGAGTTCAATCCCCAATAACACACACAAAAAAAAAAATCAGAAGGGGATATAGGGAGCCAGGCATGGTGGCACATGCCTGTAATCCCAGTATTTGGGAGGCTGACACAGGAGGATTGCAGGTTCACAGCCAGCCTCAGAACTTAGTGAGGCCCTCTGCAATTGAGTGAGACCCAGTTTAAAATAATATATATAAAATAGGTCTGGAGGTTTAGTTCAGAGGTAAAATGCCCCTGGGTTTACTCCCCAGTACCACATAAAGAAGAAGAAAGAGAAAGGGGGCATAGGGAAGCAGAATCTTACAGGGCCCTGCTCCCCCAGAGTTCTGTCATTGTTAGGAACTTACCTTAAGGTACCCGCTGGGTCTAAATGGAAATAGTCATTAAAAAAAGGTTACAAATAGGAAGGGGGAACTACAAGAAGCAGAGCTGAGAACGGACCACATACAACCTCTTTGCCCTTTTAATGACTTCCCTAACTCTCCTCTTGTGTGACAAAGGGCATGCTTGCCTCTCGATGAAAAGAATGGCACATGCAGTTTTAAGATCTGGATTCATATAGCCTTATTAGAGAAAAAATAATAGCCAGGAATACTCGGGAATTCTGCTGCCACCACAGCCCGTGGTTCTCCACCCGGGTACCCTATAAGCAACCATATGGGTTCAGAGAAGCAGCCCGTGCGTCTCATCTGACAGTTTCCTATTTTAAGCTGTTGCAAAGTGAACTCATGTCAGAATGGCTTTCACTTAATAATCATCCTCTGGTGTAGTAATAATTGTTTACTAAGTGATATATGCAGAAAAACTTTCAGAAAAATGCAATAAGACCTGGGAAATAAACATTAGAGTCATTTATTATAAAATTCCTCATTTACCTTTGTTATTAATGTCCCTTATTTGTGGGACCAATTTGGGGACAGGCTGGGCTGTGTATGATTACATTTTTGGCCAGCAGAGGACTAAGCTGGCAGTAGAACATCTTTGAACAATCTCAACCCTCCATAGTTTCTGGAGTATAACATGCTTCTGTGGGCTTTGGCTGATACAGTAGACATTAATTGTTAATTCTCCAACAGCCATCTGCTAAAAAGTAGGTTCCTTGGAAATCTGAGGAAACAGCGCCATCTAGCAGCCCTTGCTGTAAGAGCTTCAAAGCTGAATTCACTGTTGGCTGGACCAGGTGGAAAAAAATACCATTCTTTTGGGTGGACTAGGTTGGAAAAATGCTTCCCACAAATCTGCCTCTAACAGGAGTGCGCACAATCGGTTTGCAGCAGCTTAGGGTCCATTTTGCTTCCGGAAGTCTCTGGACGGATCAGTAGTTTTGTGAGAGTACATTAACATAGAGTTTCATCTGGAAGATACCTTGAAGCCACACATTTAGCAGATGAAGAAACTAATGCCCAGGGAGAAGAAGGTACCTCTGTAAGATCTCACAGCTGGTTTGTGATTAAGGCAGGCTCAGAAACCAGAACTAATCTTGCCATCCCTTGAATGGAAACAAGCATTTATCAAAGGCTAAAGGCAGGAATAAGACACAGAAGCGAGAGCATCCATCAGTAAGCAGGTGAGATGGGCGTCCTCCTGAATCTGTAGAACACTAGTCCCTCCTTATACACAGAGGATATGGCCCAACACCCTCATTTAGATGCCTGAAATCATGGATATTACTGAACCCTTATAAACTATGTTTCTCCTACACATATGTGCCTATGATAAAGTTTAATTTATAGACACGATAAGAAATTAATGACAATAACTAAAATAAAACAATCATAACAATATCTTGTAATAAAATTGGCTTCATTACTACTCTTAAGCTTCAGCCATTATTAAGTAAAATAAGGGTTACATGACCATAAGCACTGTAATATCACAAAAGTCTGATAACCAAGATGACCACGAAGTGGCTAATAGGGGAGCAATATACGTGGAGTCAATGTGCTAGGAGAGGAATGATTTACGTCCCTTGTGGGGCAGAGTGGGATGACCCAAGATTTCATCATGCTGCTCAGTAAGGCATGTAATTTGAAACTTATCAATTGTTTATTCTGGAATTTTTCATTTAATATTTTTGGACCATGGTTGACCATGAGTAACCATAACTGAGGAAGGTGAAATCACAGTTAAAGGGGGATTGATACTGCATGACCTCAGGGCCATGGCAAGGTGCCAACTAAACACATGGGCACATTCCGCCCTCTGTCCAGGATATTGGCATATACTGCAAACAAATCTTTGAGATGCTGCCCCCCCCAACATCACTGAAATAGCTGGAATGATGATTTGGACTTAAGACTAAGTCCAAATCCAGGCTCCAATCATGAAATACCTTGAGCTGGATAGTTTATAAAGAATAGAAAGTTACTGCTCACAGTTTTGGAGGTCAGAGCCCAAGACCAAGGTGCCAGTCTATTTGTTGTGTGTTAGGGACTGTTCCTCATAGGCGCCTGTCACCTTCTCTATGTCCTTATACAGTAGAAGGGGCATGGGGTCTCCTTCAACCTTTTTATAAGGACACAGATCCCATTCCTGAGAGCGGAGTCCTCATGACATTGTCACTTCCCACAGACCCCACCTCCTAATATCATCACATTAGATATTAGGTTTCAACGTATAAATTTGGGGGAAAATCAGCATTCAGACCATAACAGGACCACTCCTCAACCGAGTCTCTCCGTGGTCTCACCAGTCAAATTTCTTCTACAAAAGACAAATATTGCAGATTTTAATTTTGAAAAGAGAGATTTTTCTCCTCCAAAGGCAACTTGGAACTTTAAATTCCAATACGTCACACTCCAAATCTCTCAGTGAAGAAATATTTTGTAGACTCTTCCTGTCAGAACTGGAAGGGACTCTGGGGATGACTTCAGTCAGAAGGGCTCATCCCTGCAGGCACATTTGAATCACCAGGAGAGACATTAAACACATCAGCGCTTGGCCCCTACCCCAGACCAATTAAATCAAAATCTCCAGTGTGGGGATTTTTTTTAAGTTCCCTGAGTGATTCCAATATGCAGCCAAGGTCAAGAATCACTGACTTCTAGCCCAATCTCTCCTCTTGAAGATGAGAAAACCAAGGCTTAGAAAGACAAAGTAGCTTGCCCAGTGACATACAGAGAAGTAATGGCAGAATGGGGACCTATTTTCTTCTCCCTGACTTCTGCTGTGATCTATAACATCATTCCTGGGTGCACAGCATGCTAGGCCTTACAGGCAAGCAGCCCAAGGGCCAGGGTGGGTCACCCTCAGCACGCAGCCCAAGAGACAGGCATCTCTATGTGGCCATCTGTGCACAGGACGTAGCCGGAGCCCTGGACAATCTTGGCATTTAGGAACCTGAAAGAAGACAGGTGGACAGAGTCTACCCAACATGGGAATTCACCCCACATTAATGGCATTCCTTTTCCAACTACAATTTCTGAAACTGAAGAAGTAACCACAGGGTAGATTTGTAACTACTCCAGACCTCCCGTGATACAAAACTGATCCAAACTCCATTGATTGCTACTTGGTGATGATAATGGCATTTGGGGTCTCCAAAATGGTAATATCCCCTTTCCCCACACATAATCACCCTAACGAACAGCCACAAGCACCGTTAAGGAAGGTTGGGAGGGAGACTGACAGTATGCATACATTTTTGGTTGTGTTGCAGGATTTCCTTAAAGAGACTGCCCTCCCCTTCATTCTAAAGGCAGTGGGTCTGGGAACTGGGTCAGGGGCTGTGACTTTCTATTATGGTGATTCTATTGGCTCTTCTCTCTCTGCAAAACAGGTGATCCTTGCTAGGCTGCCCATCCCTTTCTGCTCAAGGAACGTAGAGATCAACAGCCAGTGCAGTGATCTCTGTGGGTCATAGTACTCTGATAGCCATTAGAGTGACCCCACCCATCCTGCTTTGACAATTGAATAATGCCTTTTGTTCTCTGCTGGCCGGCACATCCTCCCTGAAGTCGGGAAGTCCAGTCCAATGGCAGCCATTCCCACTGCCACTCCTGGTCCACAGAGAAGAGCCACCACAGAGCTCTCCTGGGATGCTGGGCCCCCCTCACAAGCACGCATCTCCCAACCTTGGTGAGAGGAGTTCCCCCAAGACCCTCTGAGGGGCACAGAGAGGGGGCAGTTGAGCTGGTCTCCTGTGATTGGCCCGCTCTAGCATGCCTGTCTCCCTACACCCTTGGATACTTCCTCTGCCTCACTGAGGATACCCCAGACTGGTCAGCCTGCCCTGTCCCGCTGAGTGGAAAGATCTGATCCAGGACTTGCTGCCTTCCTACTTCATGATTAATCAAAAACTCAGTATCACAAAAACAAACAAAAACCCAAGGAGTCCAACATTGCTCTTCCAAACTCCATCTCCCAGGCTATTTCTCAAATTGTAAAATAGATCAGAAATCCCTTGTTAGACAAACTGCCCCAGGTTTTATAGAAACCCTGATCATGGGCCATGAAATGAGTAATTGCATCAACACCCAAAGTTTAGAGAAGAATGACTCAGGCAAGCTCGGCATGATTCTCTGGGGAGATGTCTGCTGTGACTGGTTCAGAACATCCCAGCAGGGTCTGAGAACCACTAGTCCAGGCTGAGCTTCCCTGAACCACTTCCCAGTTCTACTCTTTTCCTTCAATCAGAGAAGTAAACAAAAAAAAGGGGGGAGTGAATTTTGACCTTAGTAGGGAAGATGATCTCAGCACTTCTAACCTTTTCCCCCATGTTTTGACCTCTGGCATTCCAGAGTGAAACAGGGAAGCTTTCAGGAGTGGCGGGCTTCAAGAGCACATTCAGGGATTTGAGCATGAGTCCCCACGATACCTGGGGACAACCTTGCCTTGCAAGCCCTCTCTGGCTTTGGGGTTTTGACCACACTAACCCAGGCTTACAATGATTCGGTCAGGGAATGCTTTCAAACCGTGCACCAGAACATGAAACCCTACATTGGCTTCATGTTCCACTCAGCACGAAGCACAGAAGTCCTTCCATGGGGACCAGGCCCCAGGTCATCAGTGCCCTCCCTCCCTGGCTCATTTCCTACCCCTCTGCCTCAGCTGCGCATGAGGTCCAGACACACAGTTCCTCGCTCTTCTTCATATATACCTGGTACCTTCCAATGGTCGTTCCTTCTGCTTAATATGCCCCTCCTCTCCCTCTCCCCTACCCTCTTTTAATTTTTGCCCACTTGTTACCTGAGGGCCATCTTAACAAGTGCATTTGAAAGTGTGTCCCCCACCCCCTGCTGCAGGTGTCACCTGCTAATATAGCATGCATTTTATCTATTTTGATCTTGTGTGTCTCCCCCACTGGAATGAATCCCTTTCTGCCAATCCCCAGCCCCTAGAGGATGCCTGGCCTACTGGGTGATCGGTACATGTTTTATGAGTTAATGAATGAGACCGCTTGTGCTTGACTCCGTGGTTCAGCCAGCCACTGCTTAAAAACAGACCCACAAAAGAGCTGCTTATGTCCAGTTTACTCCTTTTCTTCTCTACAAAACTAGAATAATCTCAGAGTAATTAATCCCATTAACCTAGAAATTGTCCCAGCCTGGTAAGACACACAGACCCAGCAATTCACATTTTACAGCACGTCTTTACTAAATGCTATAATTAAAAATACACATGGATGGTTAAAGCAAAAGCTTTCATTCCACCTAAGGTTGCTACGTCTCCTGTAAAAATAAATGAATCTTGTCCCACTAATCATGTGGTTTATCATTTTGCTTGGGGAAGGCACAAGCAGAAAGAAAATGACAATTGTGACTCCTTTCGCACTAAATTAATGAGTTTACAAAAACAGCCTACATTTATCCACACAGATGTGCCTCAAGGAGGAATCCTAAAGCACCTTAAGATAAACAGCATTAGTACACAGCTGGAGGGGGTGGCACCAGTCAGCCACCTTAGTGTTATTTCTTTTGCCTAATGAAAGCTTCAGCCCATGAACTGTTAGATGCAGTTAATTTTGAATTCAGATCGCTAGCTTATATTCTCAAAATTGTTGCAGAGTGGATGCAATCATGAATGGGGAAATCCCTGGGGGGGGGGACTCATTCTTTCATTTACCAAATATTGACTGTGAGCCTCGCGAGTATGTTGAACATATCAAGTAAACACTTGGAGACACTGCAGGAGATGCGGAGGGGGAGGGGTACTTGATGTGAGGACAGAGGGATCCAGTGCTGCCTCACTGGTGAGGTGTCCTGACTGACGGCAAGTTCTGAATGAAGGGAGGAGGAAGCTGTGCAGATGTAGAAGGGAACACATTCCAGGGCAAGCACACGCACATGTCCTGAGGTAGAAAGAAGCTTGCCGTGTCAGATCCTCTCTGCCTTTTCTCCTGCCTCCCTTTGCTGGAATCCAAACCCCTCATCCTAGTGCAGAAGCCCTCTACCCTGGGACGTCCATGGACTTCTCAGCAACCTCCCCACAAAACCTTTATTGCCATGGGCTGTCAAACTGGTTGTTTCAGGTAAACAAAACCACGGTGTCCACCCACAGATAGGAAGCTGCTGACTCCTGGCTTTTCAACACAGGCTTTCCTCTGCTGGCTAGACTCCACCTGTCTCTGGCAGAGCCCCCTTCCATCTCCCCGCTCTCCCCCAACCCCCACAAACATTCCCACCAAGGAGCTCACACCATCAAAGGTAAGGAAGAGCTGAGCACCATGAGGGACGGGCTGGCAGGATGCTCATTCACCCCATTTCTCACAGGCCTGGCACACATCATCATCAGTGACTGGGCCTCCCCACCACGCCCCCGCTGCCAGGGAGGGAGGGGTGTCAGCATGGGCGGGGGCTGGGATTAGAGCTTAAGGATATGCAGTCTGGGCCAGCCCCTGCTCCTGGGAAAAATGTCCAGTGGGTAGAGGGGAAAAGAAGCCCAGCTGTGGACTCAACAACTTCTCCAGCCTGGTGGAAACAGCATGCAGGCCATAGATTCCACTGAAGTGGGTCCTGGTAGACAAATGCATTGATGTTTTTAACTATTGCTTTCTACTGGTTCAGCCTTACTCCTAGCAGCCCCAGCTCCACGCTTATAGGCAAAACTGGTCATTTATTTAAACAGAAGCAGGATACAGAGTGAACTTAAAGGATGCTAGAGAAGCAAAGTGGGCCAAAGGTTTCATGAGCTAGCCTCCTCCTCTCTACAGTCATTTCCTGTTGGGATGTGTGCACTGCGTTAGGTACCTTCTACACATCATTTCATCTAACAGTTATTACAATGCCATGAGGTGGGTCTTAGTGTTCACGTTTTGTGAATGAGAGAACAGATTCAGAAAGGTAGAGATTCCTGTCCAGGTTCACACAGGTATAACAAAGGCAGAGGTAGAAAGAGATGTACATGGTTTAGAGTCCAGTGAGACTGCTTTCCTTGCAAATCCTTGCAAATATGCCTGAATGATAAATACTATTTATCCTGGGTACTTATGGAGGAGTTAAATTTTATAGTTCACCATCTTAGTATGAGAGCACAGGGCATCAAGATTTCACTGTGTTCCTGGTAGGAAGAGGGTCAACAGGGTAGGAAGGGTGGTGAAAAGATGTAAACCCAGAGGAGGACTTTGCTGACTTCACGTGTGTGTTTGCCCAGGGCTGCTAGAGCTGTCCTTTCCATGTAAAGAAGATGCATTAGTCAGCACCTGCACAGAGGCCAGCTTCCCATCCTGCCTGGCAACAAGCTGGCCTGAGGCATAAACAAAGCAGGAAGCCACCCAAGCAGTGTGAATGGAAGGCAGCCAACAGGACTGCCCTCCATCAGCCCATCATCTCCCAGATGCAAACACAGAGGCACAGAGTGAAGAAACTGACCTGGGAGACTTCGCCAGTCAGGAGAGAACCAGGGCTGGAGAGAATAGGGCAACTTGTTCAGAGTTCACTCCTTCATTCATTCGGATTCATCCAAAGAGCAGAGTTCTTGCCCTCGTGGAGCTAATTTTCAAGTGAGGGAAATGGACTAAAAACTAGTAGATATAAAGCCAGACATGGTGGTACAAGTCTGTAATTTCAGTACTTGGGAGGCAGAGACGGGAAGATCACAGGTTCAAGGACAACCTCAGCAACTTAGTGGGACCCTCAGCAACTTAGCAAGACCCTGTTTCAAAATAAAAAGGGCTGGGAGTGTAGCTTGGAGGTAGAATGCCCCTGCAATCCACAATACTAAAAAACAAAACAAAAAAAATGGTAGATATGCTATGATAGAGTATAAGGAGATAGAGAAAACTATGAAGGAGGCACAAGAAGGACTCCCTGACTTTGAGCAGAGACTTGAATGAAGGGAGACACCAAGAGCAAGGTTACTAAGAAAGGACATGCTTGGTGTGTACAACAAACAGCAAGGAGGCCAGGATGCCTGTTGGACTGCATGAGGAACGGCAGGGGAGGAAATGATCTTGAGACATAGTTGGTGCTAGGTCATAAAGAAGGTGTATAGGCTAGGGACACGACTTTGAATTTGTTTTTTAAAAATAGTAATGTAAGCTGGGCATGGTGGTGGACACCTATGATCCTAGTACTTAGGAGGCTGAGACAGGAGGATCACAGGTTTGAGGCCAGCCTCAGCAATGTAGCAAGATTCTCAGTAAGTTAGAGAGACCCTGTTTCAAGATAAAAAATAAAAAGGGCTGGGGGTGTAGCTCAGAGGTAGAATGCCCCTGGGTTTAATCCCTAGTACCACAAAAAAAAGTAATGTAAAGACACAAAAAAGAAAAAAGGAAAAAGAAAAAAAAAGGAATTCCATGACTTCTGCAGGATGTCTGAGAAAGCTATGATTCTATGATTCAAGGATTTCAAGGATGACAATATGGTTTTTTTCATCCTGAGCATCAGGTCACAGTGTGGTGACTTTTATCAAAAGGGATTTCCCGAAACAATGGTCAGAGTCTGTGTTCTATGCAGTTTTCAATCTCTGCCTCCCGAGGGATGGATGGCACCTAAGAGAGGGCTCATAAATATAAGGACTGGGATCTACTCAGTGGTAGAGTGTGTGCCTAGTATGCCTGAGACCATAGGTTCAATCACCAGTGCCACTAAAATAAAAATTATGTATATATGTGAGGTTACCAATGCCAATCTCAATATCATGTATGGGGAAGGGAGAGTGGGGAGGGAGCCGGGGGAAAGCTCACCAAGTGCTGTGTGCGTGTATGTCACTATCACTGCGAACTACATTATGATGTGAGACCATCATACACCAATAAAGTATAAAAAAGAATAAATTTAAATGATGAGATGAAGGTAGTCATTAGTACATGCACATATATGCAAACACAAACATTCAACTACCCTGTTTCCTGTTGGCTTTGCTATGATTCCCAGTAATTTTAGCTGTTTCAAATGAAATGTTAATAGGAAGACCAAAATATAAAGCAGACAAATTGCAAAATTTTACTAATTAAAATTTATACTTTGAGTTTGATGATGACATTTGCCTGCTATAAAGTCAATATCAATGGAGCCAAATGGTTTTGATGAACACAGACATTTGAAATCAGATGTTATGGATGACAGCTGCAATTTTCTACAAGTTCTAACTTCCAATTCATTTCTATTTTGTTTGGTTGAGCCTAACAAATGGCAGAAGTTTTAAGTGTGTTTTGTGCCCATTAGTAATGCCATTGGCTGCACATCAAGTCGAATGCCAGTGGCTTAGCCACAAGGACATTTGTTATTAATTTACAGAAGCCAGGAAACACAGAGATGCGTACCATTTAAAATAGCACTGAGGACACTTGAACCTGTACCCCCCAAGGTAGATGACAAGAACAAGGTCAATGGCCACACAGTCATAAACCCAAGACCTTCCACCCTTCCATTCTGCCATCGGCAGGCCACCTTTACACCTCTACGTGTCCACTTTGTGATCATGAGCTGTCACAGTGCCATTAAAAAGCAGCAGCAAAGGGGCAGCCAGGGCAGCCAGAGACCCTCTCATTGTGGACCAGCCTGTCCTTTCACGAGGGAAACATCTTTCCAGAAGCCTCCAACTGAATTGGCTCATGTCACTAGGTGAGATCTGGGCCACGTGCCCACTCCCTGACCTCCTCTAAGCTGCAGGACTCTCTGCCTAACAGTGGAACAAGAGCAGGGAAAATTTCAAGAAACTTTCCAATCACTGATCTGGAAGCTTGAAAGATAAATGAGACAAACATTTTATATAAAGAAGAATAAATACTCATTCATATAAAAAACTAGAACATCTCCTGCTGGTCTCAGTGGCAAAAGGCAATTTCTACTGGATCCCTTCTGTAGACTTAAAAAGTGGAAATAAATTGCCTGGCACAAAGAAAATCATACTAAAGATGGTATTTTTTCCCATTTATGTATTCAGAGCCCTGTTTTCTATGGCCACTGTTCCCTCTGAATCTCTCTTTTTCTCTCCCATAAACCACAACCCCCTCACTTTTTTTGATACAGGGGATTTAACCTAGGGACATTCTATCTCTGAGCTACACCACCAGTCTTTTTATTTTTGCTTTTTATTTTAAAATAGAGCCTCACTAAGTTGCTGAGACTGGTATTGAACCTGCGATCCTCCTGTCTCAGCCTCCCAAGTCCTAGGATTACAGGTGTGCGTCATCATGCCTGGCCATAAACCCTTTTAACGAAAGCATCCTCATCTGGCTCCCTCTCCTACTGCCCCTCCCACAATCACTGGTCCTTACTTTTTTATTGGCATCTCCCTCCATTATCTTGATATATAAAAGGAGACAAGAAGACAAACTTGGTATTTCCCAAAAGGTGGAGTAGAGAAAAGGCCACAGAATTCATGATTCAATATTTTTAACTGTTACATGACAACATTGAACAATAAGTCCCATTTCCTCTCAGAGAGTGCAGTCAACTAGAACACTGTCCCCCTCCACATTTATAGTAAGGGCAATAACTTACCATTCAGTGTTATCAATATGTTGCATGTTATGAGTTAATTTGCTGTTCTACAAATGACTAAAGCAACATGATGGAGAACAGGCTCTGACCATTGAATGTGACATCTATTCCATATGGCCCGCTTACACTTTAGGGATAAATGCTTGTAAAATGTTTTGTGATCAGTTATATGCAGGCCTCAATTTCTTTTGTAAAGTTGGTAGTATTTTTTTGTTAAGGTTTTTTTATTTTTGTATTTATTGATGCATTGCAATCATACATCTTGACGGGTTTCAGGGTGGCAGAAATATGCATACACGCTTTGGTCGATTAGCCCTCCCCCAATTACCACCCCCATTCCCTAACCCTTCCCTTCTTCTCATGCTCAGCATAGTAGTTGACTTTGATAAGTTTATGTATGTACATCATGTACATTAGGGTGTTTCCCTCTTACTCCCTCCCATCTCCCTCAGTTAGGTTGCCTTCTTTACTCGTATAAAGTTTTCTCCATCTTTGTCTGGACTCCCTCCTATGTTCCATTCTCCCTAGCTTCCGCATATTAGGGAGAACATCCAACTTTTCACTTTTTGTGACTGACTAATCTCACTTAGCATAATGTTCTCCAGTACGATCCATTTCCCTGAAAATAACACAATTTTGTTCTTTTTTATGGCTGCATAAAATTCCATTGTGTACATATCCCATAGTTTTTTAATCCACTCACAAGTTGATGGATGTCTTGGCTGGTTCCATAGTTTGGCAATTGTGAATTGTGCAGCTATAAACATAGATATGCATGCATTAGTCTGGTAGTTTGGTTTCCATTCTTTTGGGTAGATACCTAGAAGTGGTATTGCTGGGTCAAATGGTAGGATCATTCCCAGTCTTCTGAGGATCCTCCACACTGTTTTCCAAAGTGGTTGCACTAATTTGCAATCCCACAAACAGTGTATCAGAGTTCCTACTTCTCCACATCCTCACCAGCATTTGTTATTGTTTGTGTTTTTAATGATTGCCATTCTAATTGGGGTTAGGTGAAATCTCAGGGTAGTTTCGATTTGCATCTCTGATT
>PVJS01043841.1:0-16905 GCA_004027185.1 Glis glis | reverse complement strand
AAAAAAAAAAAAAAAAAAGGAAGGAAGGAAGGAAAGAAAGGGAGGGATGGAGGGGGGAGGGGGGAGGAAGAGAGAGAGCTACCTGGTGTGTTTCCGTGTAGGGGAGTCAGGGCTGGGGTTGGGAAGGAACGCGTCTTTTGAGTGGCCATGCGACGCGAAAGGGCGAGGGAAGGTTCTTGGAGGAGCAGGGCTGTCTTGTGCTTCGCAGCTGCCTTGCATCCCCACCTTTCTTCATGAGCTATCTGTGACATCCTCTCCCATCCTGGTGACACCCTCAGAAGTTTCCAGAATGGGCCCTTTGGGCAGCCCTGCCCGATGGGAATTGCGGGATCCTGCCCCGCCGCCAGCTGGGCCGTGGCTTGCTCAGCTGTCAGCAGCTGGTCTGACCTAACAGTCTGTTTATCCACACGGCCATTATCAGGTCCCTCCAGCTAAGAGAGCTGTGTGTTTTTCCCCAATGTGCGCGCATCCTTGGTAATTACCCTTTAAGTCAAGGAGGCCACAGAAACACAACAGATAGAGACGCCCAGGGAAGTCACAGCCCCTGCAGACTGGACCTGAGTCCCTAGCAGCGTCAGCTCCCCTGTGGGGTGACAGATGACCCCTGAGGCCACTGTCTCTGAGCCCCTGCTGGGTGCTTCCAAGAGAAAAAAACCTGCTGGTACGCTTTTATTTTTCTTTTATTTTTCGTGTGTGTGTGTGTGTGTGTGTGTGTGTGTGTGTGTGAGAGAGAGAGAGAGAGAGAGAGAGACAGATAGACAGACAGACAGACAGACAGAGACAGAGAGAGACAGAGACACTGGGGATGGGGATTGAACCCAGGGGCTTCTACCTCTGTGGTACACTCCAGCCCTTTTTATTTTTTTTATATTTATTTATTTATTATGTGTGGTACTGGGGATTGAATCCAGGGGCATTCTACCTCTGAGCTCCACCCCCAGCCCTATTTTATTTTTTATTTGGAAACAGGGTCTCACTAAGTTGCTAAGGGCCTCGCTAAGTTGCTGAGGCTGGCCTGGAACCTGCGATCTTCCTGCCTCAGCCTCCCAAGCACTGGGCTCACAGGCGTGCATCAGTACGCCTGGCTTGTTTACCCTATTTTCGATGAGCAGGTTTCCGAAGAGGCCTCCAGAAAGCGGGTGACTGAGCGGGCAAATCCGTCTCCAGCACTCTGACGGAGCCTGGGGTTGTGGAACTTGGCAGCTGTGCACCCACCGGCCCTGAGGAAAGAGGCCTGTCTCTGCTTTACCAATACAGCTTTCTGGGGCCTGCAATTTAACCCGTCGTGTTCAAGGCCCTGTGAGCTGGGAGTGGAAGACTGGACTCCCGTGTCTTATGGAGGCTGGTGGGAGACAGACAGGGGCCCTGGTGTGGCCATGGGTTCAAAGCCTGGTGCTCCATCCGGGACAGCTAGGGAGAGGCAAGGGCGGCATTCACTTTGGGCTCAAAACTCCAATATCAGAATTCTTCCTTTTTCCTCTTTCCTCAGATTCTGATGTGGCTCAGCATGCCACTGTTACTGAGCCTGTCTTTATTTAAAATGCTGATATCTAAGCCGGGTATGGTGGCGCACGCTTGTAATCTCAGTACTTGGGAGGCTGAGACTGGAGGATCTGGGTTCACGGCCAGCCTCAGCTACTTAGTGAGGTCCTCCACAACTTCGTAAGACTGGTTTCAAAATAAAGGATAAAAAATAGGGCCGGGGTAGAACGCCCCTGGATTCAATCCCTGGTACCGCAAAAATAAATAAATGAATAAATAAAATGTTGATATCTCATTCATCATGGATTTATTTTTGCAGTGATGGTAGTGGAACCCAGGGCTCCATGCATGCTAGGCAAGCGCTATACCACTGAGCCACACCCAGCCCGTCATGGGTTTGTTCCCATTAAGTTTGATTTTTTAAAAAAATGCATTAAACCAGGCACAGTGGTGCACACCTATAATCTCAGTACTTGGGAGGCTGAGACAGGAGGATCACAGGTTCAAGACCAGCCTCAGCAACTTAGGGACTCTTTCAACAATATAATGAGGCCCTGTTTCAAAATAAAAAAAATAAAAATAAAAGGGATGGGGATGTAGCTTAGAGGTAGAATGCCCCTGTGCTCAACACCCATTAAAAAAAAAAGATTTGCATTAAAATATTACAGACAGTCCTCAACTTAGGGTGGTTTGCCCTGTGATTTTACGACGGTGTCAAAGTGAAATATTGGTAGAAACCACACTTGGGATTTTGAATTCCGGTCTTTCCAGGCCAGTGATATGTAGCTGGGGACGATCTCTCTCCAGATTCCGTGCGGGGCAGGAGGCGCATCTCGCCGGGATTCCCAGGATCCACGGTGCTGCGCTGCATAGCGGGGTGCTCAGCACGCCAGGGGTACCTGATGCGTTGACTTGCACTGTGTCTTAGGATGTAGCCCCGTGGTAAGCGGAGCAGGGCCGGACTCCTCTGGGTGACTGGGGATTGGCGCTCCCTGACAGCACTCACCAGTTGTCAGGTCCCCTCCCCTCCTTGAGCTGCAGTGTCCCCATCTGTAAAATGGGGTACTAGCGGTACCCACCTCATCGGGCTGCTGGATCTAAAGGCCCTGGCATATGGCTGGCACCCAGCCACGGCTGCCACGGTGGCGGATGAGAGAAACTGGGGCCCGGCTGGCACTGGGTCAGGAGGAGACTTCCTGGTGCAGGTCTGCGCAGCTTCTCCTGCCTGGCTCCCGCCCACGGAAAGCCAGTGGGTGTGACATCATCACCATGACAACCAGAAACGCCCGCCCTCCCCCACACTCCCAAAATGCCTCCGGGGACCACGCCATCACCGCTGGGCTAGATCACCATCTGAGTCACAGGAGCCTGGGCTGGAATCCAAGTTGTCACTTAGCTGTGTGACCTTGGACAAGTCCCTTCACCTCTCTGAGCCCGGTGTTTTCATTTGTAAAATGACGAGGACATCTCACAGGGTGATTTCATTCAGTATTTGCTTGTTCGGGTCTGGTCTCTGCTTGTGTCATTATGTTGTTTCTATCCCAAAGCGGTAAGCTCTTTCTGGAGCCGAGCTCTCTTGTGGCAACGAGGTGGGGGTAAGGGGGACAAGCTACTAACCCGGAGCTCGCCTGTAAATGTGGGTTTTGAACTGAACTGCTTTACATATTTTAATTAGTTTCCAACATTAACAAATCGGGAATTTTTACACACACACACACACACACACACACACACACACACACACACACGTGATTTTTTGTTTGTTTCTATTGAGAAGTTAGGAAATCAGGCCACCCCAGGCCACCTCCATGCCCTCCTGGAGCTGGCGGCAGCAGCCCACTTGAGAGGCGCCCCCCCCCAGTCTCACGTGCAGCTTCTGCCCTGCTCTGTCCTGCCTGGCCCTGGACACCATTGACTTTTCAACCCCTGGCTGGTAGAAGCGGAAGCGGGGAGGGACACACCGTTCAGACACTGAAGGCAGGATTTTAGAGGAGGCTGGGCTGTCAGGGAAGAGAAGTCTGGGAGGAATTTAGAGGGCCTTGCAAAGTGGCTGAAAAAAAAATCAAGCTTTTTGTTTGTTTATTCAAGCTCCTTGCAAACTGGTGTGAGCCAGGAAAATGTTCACATTCTAGAGAAGGCTGAGGAGCAGCCGAGCCAGAGCGAAAACCTGGAGGCTCCAAGGAAAAGGGAGCGGGGCCAGGAGACAGGCAGGCAAAGGCCGAGCTCCAGGCCCCGCTCTGCCGGGGTCAGACCTGCCTGGTCATCCCCCTCGTGCACCAGGCCCGGCCTCTAAGCCAGAATGGACAAAAGGGAAGAGTTGAACCAGAAAGGGCCTCAGCCTCAGAAATCTCAGGTCATCGTTATTATTACATCTCCCACTATGCCTGTATACAGTAGGTGTTCAAGCATAATTATTATTATTATTAGGTGTGTGTGTGTGGTACTGGGGATTGAACTCAGATGCATTCTACCTCTGAGCTATACCCCTAGCCCTATTTTATTTTTTATTTGGAAACAGGGTTTCACTAAGTTGTGGAGGGCCTCCGTAAGTTGCTGAGGCTGTCCTCCAACCTGCGATCCTCCTGTCTCAGCCTCCCAAGTGCTGGGATGACAGGCGTGCGCCACCCCGCCTGGCTAAACAGCATTATTTGATCATCATAGAGTTGTGCAGCATTTTGGGCAAGCCCGGGACTGTGTTCCCTGAAGGCAGGGCTGGGGACAGCACCCGGAGCAGCAGGACACACCGAGGTGCTCAGGGTCCCCGGTCTGTGGCTGCAACTCGGGGGAGATTACAAACACAGGCAAGAAAAAGAGTGGCTGAAGAGCTTCGTGTTCCTAGATGGAGCTGGGGCCCCTTGAGGGGTTCAGGAGAAGTTAGGGGAGAGGAAAGGGGTCCTGGCGCTGAGCAGCCGCTGGACTGGCTAAGGCGCTCTCTCCGACCCAGGGACCGAGTGGCATGACTATCCACGGCGGCGGAGCAGGGCCGCCAAGCACGCACTCGCGGGACCAATAAATAATTAATGGGAAGAAGACAAACACAAGGAAGGGAGGGAGGGAGTAGAGGATGGACGGGTGGATGATGGATGAATGGAAGGATGGAAGAGGGGCCAAGGAGGGAGGGAGGGAGGGGAGAGAAAAGAAAAAGGAGGGAAGGAGGGAGCAAACAGGTGGACAGAAAGGTGAGTGATGGATGGAAGGAAGAGAAAACAGGGCAGGAAGACGGATGGATGGATGGATGGATGGATGGATGGATGGATGGATGATGGATGGATGGATGGATGGATGGATGGATGGATGGGTGGATGGATGGATGGATGATGGATGGATGGATGGATGGATGGATGGGTGGATGGATGGATGGATGGATGGAGAATGGGTGGAAAGGAGAAAGGAAGGGGGGAAGCTGGGTGTGGTGGTGCACACCTGTAATCCCAGTACTTGGGAGGTTGAGATAGGAGGATCACAGGTTCGAGGCCAGCCTCAGCAACTTAACGACACCCTGTTTCAAAATAAAAAATAAAATAGGACTGGGAGTGTAGCTCAGAGGTAGAACGCCCCTGGGCTCAATACCCAGCACCTAAATAAATAAATAAATAATAAACAAAAAGGAAGGAAGGAAGGAAAGGAAATGGATGGATGGATGGATGGATGGATGGATGAAAAGTTAGGTGGAGGGAAGGCAGGCAGGCAGGCAGGCTAGTTCTGCTTTCAGCAGCAGCCTACTAATACATGTTTAGGAGTGTCTGCCGAGTGAGCCAAACCTGTGCCGGGTACTGTGGCAGAGACAGAAAAATGTGCAGCGCCAGCTGGGCATGGTGGTGCACACCTGTAATCTCAGTACTGGGAAGGCTAAGACAGGAGGAGCACAGAATTGAGGCCAGTCTCAGCAACTTAAAGAGACCCTCAGCAATTTAGCGAGACCATGTTTCAAAATTAAAAATAAAATAGGGCTGGGGGTGTGGCTTGGAGGTAAAGTGCCCTGGGTTCAATCCCCAGCACCAAAAGAAAAAAAAAAAAGAAATGAGCAGCCAGGACCCTCCCTGCCAAGGAATCCGCGGCTGAAAGGCTCGGAGGCGGAGTCTGTTGCCCAAGGTGCTCAGGTGGGAACTGAAATCCTTCCATTCTGCTCACAGATGCACCTCTGGCCTCAGGACCCTGAGGAGGAGAGAACAAGCTTGGCCTGGTGTTAGCCAGCCTTTCATCGCTGCAACCAAAAGACCTGGGTTTTAGCTCAGTTTCAGGGGTTTCTGTCCTTGGTCTGCCGACTCCATTGCTCTGTCCTGAGATGAGGCAGAACATCATGGCGGAAGGGCGTGGAGGAGGAAAGCTGCTCCGCTCATGGCAGCGGGAAGCAGAGAGCGAGGAAGGGGCCAGGGGAAGATGAGCCCTCAGGGCACGCTCCCCCCACTAGTCCCACTCCCAGGCACCCATTCAGCCATGATGGATTAATCCACTGACAAGGTCAGAACCCTCGTGACCCAATCACCGCCTGAAAGCCCAGCTCTGAACCCTGCTGCTCTGGGGACTCACTGTCAACGTGAGACCCTGGGGGACAGTCCAGACCCAACCCTAACCCCAGGCTTCCGGTGGGGCCCGTGAGTGGGCTGCTTGGAATGTGCCGGAGCCCACACGATGGCAGCACGGTGAGGCTAGGAGCAGGGTCTGTGGCCCCCTGCCAGGTCCCCCAGTCCCTGTACAGATGGTGTTACAGTAAGCGCATGCGTAGGGGAGTCTGAGCAGTGGGCTCTGGGTTAGTGTCCAGCCCTGTGCAAACCCCAGTGTGCTTGCCCCCACGAAGGAACTGACCAGGGCCACCTCGCCCCACTCATGAGCTGTGATGAGATCTGTAGGGGAAAGGAGAACATGAAGAAAACACTTGTAGCCAGGCGTGGTGGAGCACGCTTGTAATCCCAGTACATGGGAGGCTGAGACCCTTCAGGGCACGCAGGTTCCAGGAGGATCACAGGTTCCAGGCCAGCCTCAGCAACTTAGTGAGCCTCTCAGCAACCTAGCGAGACCCTGTTTCAAAACAAAAAATAAAAATAGGGTTGGGGGTGTAGCTTGGAGGTAGAACGCCCCTGGGTTCCATCCCCAGTAGACACACAAGAAGAAAGCGCCTGCGAAGTGGGCGTGGCTTGGGAATGGACCGTGTGTCATTAGTAGCGCTGAGTAGTCGTCACAACGTCAACTACAGTGGCAATAGTGGCCTGGCGGCCATCGTGTTCACCGTGGCGGGGACGGTGTTATTGGTGGCTGCGGTAGTAGAAGTACTGATGAAAACAGAAACCATGTTGGTCACCGTGTTGGCCCTGATGGTGACGGTCATACCAGCAGTGTTAGTGACACTAAGCTCTCTGGGAGCAGGAGAGAGGGGAAGGGGGAAGCCGGTGTTCTGATCTCAGTTACAAAGGACAGAAATCCAATTCTAATTGGCTTAAGCTGGTCGAGGAAGGCAGCATGATTTATTGGCTCCCGCACGGTGGTGAGTCCACAGGCGGCTCTGGCTGCCGGCCCAGACACCGAGGCCCTCGTAAATGTCACCAGCACTCGTCACTGCACCTCCGTCTTCCCCGGGCGGGCCTCCTCGCTCTCAGGAGAGCTCCTTGGGTCCCAGGTTTATCACCTGGGAACTTCTCCTCCCAGTAGCTACAGCCACAGTCCCAGGGCACACTCTCATTGGCCCATCGCATGTCACGTGCCCATTCCTCAGCCAATCCCCTGCCTGGGAGGGATGACCTACACTGATTGGACAGAGCTACTCAAGTGGCCACTCCTGGAGTTGGAGGTGGGGTCTGGGTGGAATTGGAAGAAGAGGAAAGTGGTGTGCCAGGCAGAAGACCCGTGGGTGGCCTTGGGAGAGAGGGCCAGGTAGAGATGACATGGGTCAAAGCACCTGGCTTAGTAGATGCTCAACAATTAATTTTCCCCCTCCCTGTGTTCTGCTAATAGCACATATGTTGGAGGATAGAGAAACCCCAGGATTAAATCCCAGCTGTGCTGCTTGTTAGGTGTATGGCCTCGGGCGAGGTACTTAGCATCTCTGTGACTCAGTTTCCCTATCTGTAAAATGGGATGACAAAATGGATTATTTTGAATGTTAAATGATTTATTGCATGTAAAGTGCTTAGACTGGGGTCTGGCATTTAGTGGGTGCTCGGGAAGCCTTAGTTATTATCTTTATTATCTATAAAATAGAAGTAGTGGCACCAACTCATATGACTGGTGAGGACTGACGTCGCTTCCCTCTGCCTGGGAGCTCCTCCTCTGCATCTTCAGGCGGCTCCATCCTTCTCCTCTGGGTCTCCGCTCAGATGTCACCTCCAATATTCATCTGTTTTTTGTTACTATAACAAAATTCCTGAGGCTAGGTACTTATAAAGAAGAGAGGTTTGCGGGTCACAGTGACACACGCCTGCAATCCCAGTACTTGGGAGGCCGAGACAGGAGGATCAAAGGTTCAAGGCAGCCTCAGCAACTTACCAAGACCCTGTTTCCAAATAAAAGGGACTGGGGGTGTAGCTCAGAAGTGGAATGCCCCTGGGTTCCATCCCCAGTGCACCAAACACACAAACAAAAAAGAGAGACAGAGAGAGAGAGGTGTAGTTAGCTAACTGTTTTGGAGGCTGAAAGTCCAAGCAGCACAGCACCAGCTCTGGCAAGGGCCCCCCTGACTGTGTGCCCTCGTGGCAGATAAAGCCTCAGTGGCAGGAGTGTGAGAGAAAGGGGGAGATCACGTTCCCAGACAGGAAGCCACGAGGCGGGAGGTAGTGGAGCTGGTTGTTGTTGTTGTTGTTGTTGTTTTGCGGTACTGGGGATTGAACCCAGGAGCGTTCTACCTCTGAGCTACACCCCCAGCTCTTTTTTTTTTTTTTTTTGAAACAGGGTCTCGCTAAATTGCTGAGGCTGGCCTCAAACCTGAGTCCTCTTGTCTTGGCCTCCCAAGTACTGGGATTACAAGCATGGGCCACCACGAGTTGGTTCTTTTTTTTTTTTTTTTGCAGTACTGGGGATTGAACCCAGGGGCGTTCTACCTCCGAGCTACACCCCCGGCCCTATTTTTTATTCTTTATTTTGAAACAGGGTCTCACTAAGTTGCGGAGGGCCTCACTAAGTAGCTGAGGCTGGCTGAGAACCCAAATCCTCCTGTCTCAGCCTCCCAAGTACTGGGATGACAAGCCTGCACCACCACGCCCCAGCGAGTTGGTTCTTTTAGAGCAACTTCTCCCAAGAACTAACTCAAGGGCAGGACATCCCACAAGCCCCACCTCTTAAAGGGCCCACAGCCTGACACTGCCACACTGAGGAGCCCTGGGGACAAACGGCATCTGAACTGCAGAGAAGCCCTCCCTGACCCCCACAGCCGGTGACCCGGCGCCCGGCCCTCGCCCGGTGGCCCGTCTTCTTGTCTGTTTGCATGTCTGCTTCTCCCACCCAAATGTCCGCCCCCCAAAGACAGGGTCTGTCTTGGTCACCACTGTATCCTCAGGGTCTGGGACAGTGCCTGGCACACAGTCTGGGCTGCAGCGATGTTTGCTGCACGCATGCGTGTATGAATGAATGAATGAATGAATGTCCCCGGCATTTACATCTTCTCCCCTGACAATGTTTTTGTACCGTACCACCCCCACCGAGGAGGACGCTGGGTCAGAGATGCAGGAACAGGGGAGGGGGCGGGGATGCACAGCCCAGGTCAGCCGGAGGCTAGGGACTGCCACCCCCTTCCCCAAGAGAAGGGCTCCCTCTGCTCTCTGTCCCCGGCCCGGTGACGGGTCTCGGCTCTGCCTGGCCTTGGGGAGCAGGGCATCTTGACTCGGGTCATCGCAGCCAAGGTCAAGCTAAAGCCGGCAGGACAGGATGCTCAGGCCAGGGATTACACACCGCACATCCGCTGCTTAGCCGGGATTAGCACAGATGCCACACCCCCAGCCCAGGCCCAAGAGAGGGGCCTGGGAGACGGACACAGGCCCTGCCCACCCCGGGAGACCTCGAGACCCCAGTCACGGCCCAGGGTGGCGGCAGAATGGCTGTGTCTTCTCTCCGTTTTCATCATTTATTGGATGTCTATTGTGCACCCAGAGCCGGGCATGCCACAGCATGCTTCATGGTGGCTGTGTAGGACTCATTTATTCATTTTACAAATTCAGTTCCTCAGTCGGGCGGGGTGGCTCACGCCTGTAATCCCAGTACTTGGGAGACTGAGACAGGAGGATTGCAGGTTCGAGGCCAGCCTCAGCAACATAACAAGACAAGGCTAGCCTCAACAACTCAGTGAGACCCTCAGCAATTTAGTGAGACCCTGTTTCAAAACAAAATGAATAAGCCGGGCGTGGTGGCACAGGCTTGTAATCCCAGTACTTTGGGAGGCGGAGACCGGAGGATCCGGGTTCACGGCCAGCCTCAGCGCTCTCTCTCCCTGTCTCTCTCTCTCCCTGTCTCTCTGTCTCTCTGTCTGTCTCTCTCTCTCTCCCTGTCTCTCTCTCTCTCTGTCTCTACCTAGTGAGGCCCTCTGCAACTTCGTGAGACCCGGTTTCAAAAATAAAGTATAAAAAATAGGGCCGGGGGCGTAGCGCGGAGGTAGAACGCCCCTGCGTTCAATCCCCGGTACCGCAAAATAAATAAATAAATAAATAAATAAATAAAATAAATAAAAATTGCTGGGCATGTAACTTGGAGGTAGATCACCCCTGGGTTCAATCCCCAGTACCACACACACACACACACACACACACACACACACACGCACGCATCAGTCACTCTACAGTCATTGAGCACCTACTATGTCCTGGGGGATATAGAAGTAACGAATGTGGGCCCTCCTTTTGTGGAGCATTTAGAGGGGAGACAGGCAATAAATGAATAAAATATTTAATGCACTTTAGCTCCTAAGACAGGGAAGGAGGAGAAGGGAGACCACAGACAGGCAGACAGAGTCTCTGATGCACGCCCTGGTCCCAGGAAAGAGGCTTGTGCCCCATAACCCATGCCTGGTTGAGGGGAGAGCAATATCCAGGAGAGAGTGGAATATGGGCCATAAACCTTTGCCGAATGACGGAACGAATATGCTGCTTTTGCTCAAAGGCCTTCCATAGCTCCCCACTGCCCGCAGGGCTCAGCCAGTGTTCACAGCCAACCTTGAGCCCCAGGTGCTCCTCCGAGTCGTCCCCATCTCGGACAATGTCCCCACTCTCCTGGTCACTCCGGACAAAACCTTGGATTCTTCTTTCCTTCGCTGCAGGCATCTGCGCCATCGGCAGGTTGGCTGGTTTCTCCTCCAGGATCTGTGTCTTGAATTTGTCTTCTCTATTCCGCCAGCTAATGCCTGGACTCCTGCTATGGCCTCCCCGCTTCGGTTCCCTCTTCTGTTCCAATCTCCCTGCAGGCGCTTCCCAAATGCGGCTGCTGGATCTTAAAACGTACATCAGAGCCGGACGTGGTGACACTTGTCATCCCAGTACTTGGGAGGTTGAGACCTGAGGATCCGGGTTCGTGGCCAGCCTCAGCTACTTAGTGAGGCCCTCTGCAACTTAGTGAGACCCTGTTTCAAAATAAAGAATAAAAAATAGGGCCAGGGGTGTAGCTTGGAGGTAGAATCCCCTGGGTTCAATCCCCAGTACCGAAAAAAAAAAAAAATTAAAACCCACATCAGGCCATGCCACTAGTTTGCTAAGGAGTCCTCGGTGGCTCCCAGGGTTCTCAGAATAAAAGCATCTTGCCGGGCGTGGTGGTGCACGCTTGTCATCCCAGTACTCGGGAGGCTGAGACCGGAGGATCCAGGTTCGCGGCCAGCCTCAGCTACTTAGTGAGGCCCACTGCAACTTAGCGAGACCCTGTTTCGAAATAAAGAATAAAAAATAGGGCTGGGGGTGTAGCTCAGAGGTAGAATGCCCCTGGATTCAACCCCCAGTACTGCAAAAAAAAAAAAAAAGAAGAAGAATAAAAGCATCTTATCGGGTCTGTAAGGTCTGCCTCCCTCATCTCTAACACCCTTTACCTTCTTCCTCAGCTCCAGGTCTGCCATTCTCCTTTTTCTTTCTCGACACGTCAATCTCTTCCCTGCCTCAGTACCTTTGCACTTGCTGTTACCTCTTCCTGGAACACCTTTCCCCAGATTCTCACAGGCCTGGCTCCTTCGCCCTCCTCAGATCTCCCCCAGATACCACCTCCTCAGAGAGGCCCTCCCAGGCCTCGTGAGCTCTCCCCCTGCCCACCCTCCTTATCGACTTTTACCTCCTAATTTTGTTTTACTAAGGCGTGGCAGGAAGGGTGGTGGAGAGTGGAGGAGGTTTCCGACAGTCCAGAAGCAGCAGGGGTGAGAGAGGGGAGGAAATGCAGCCAGGGCTCCGAGGATGCAGCACCCACTTCCCTGCAGAGGAGGAAGGGTGGGCGCCTGCGGAGGCGAGGGGCCGGCGGAGATTCCAGCTCCTGAGCCAGAGCGCAGCCCAGCGCCCCGAGGATCCCGTGACCGCTTCCCCAGCACTGTTTAATCTTCCCTCGCGCTGGTACACGAGATGATTTATTCCCGGGCTGAGATGCCCAGTCCCTGCAGAGGCTGCGCGGGCCTCGGAAACTCCACGTACAGGCCGCCTGTCGCGCTGCGCCAGCACTGGCCCGGACTCCCGCACTTGGGAGGCCACGGAGGAACATGGACCCAAAGTAGCCAGAGCTCCAGATTTTTCTGGAGAAGCTGGAATCAGAATTCATAGGAAAAATAAATGTTGGCCACTAGCTGGGCGTGGTGGCGCACGCCTGTCATCCCAGTACTTGGGAGGCTGAGACCGGAGGATCCGGGTTCGCGGCCAGCCTCAGCACCTTAGTGAGGCCCTCCGCAACTTAGTGAGACCCTGCTTCAAAATAAAGAATAGAACAGGGCTGGGGGTGTAGCTCAGAGGTAAAATGCCCCTGGGTTTCATACCCAGTACCCCCCCATGAGCACGCACACGCACGCGCGCGCGCACACACACACACACACACACACACACACACACACAAGATGATAGTTTTGTTAGCCAGGTTACCTTTTATTTGTAGGCATCAAAAACCCAACCCAAATGGGCCAAATAAAAATAAATAGATAATAAATAAATAAATAAATAAATAAATAAGGCATTCCATGGTTCATGTTATTGGAAAGCTTAAGGATACAGGAATGGCTGTATTTGGGTGCTCAAGTAGTATCATCAGAAATCTGCCTCTGAAGCCAGGCGTGGTGGCGCACGCTTGTCATCCCAGTACTTGGGAGGCTGAGACTGGAGGATCTGGGTTTGCGGCCAGCCTCAGCTACTTAGTGAGGCCCTCTGCAACTTAGTGAGACCCTGTTTCAAAATAAAGAATAAAAATAGGGCTGGGGGTAGAGCTCAGAGGTAGAATGCCCTTGGGTTCAATCCCCAGGACCAAAAAAAGAAAAGAAATCTTCTCTGAGCTGGGCACGGTGGTTCACACCTGTAATCCCAGTATGTGAGAGGCTGAGTCAGCAAGATCACAGGTTTGAGGACAGCCTCAGCAACTTAGTGAGACTCTCAGCAATTTAGAAAGACCCTGTTTTAAAATAAAAAATAAAATAGGTCTGGGGTGTAGCTCAGAGGTAGGATGGCCCTGGGTTCAATTTGAAAGAGAGAGAGAAAGAGGGAGGGAGGGAAATCTGCCTTTGACTCTTAGCACAGACCCTCTGCATCAGCTACATTCTTGGGCAGATTACTCCCAGGCCAGAGGTGACTCTCCAGTCCCTGTGGGTTGACATCCTGTCAATTCAACCTGATGAAAGGCAACACCTCTTTCCCAGTAATCCCAGAAAAGTCCCTCAATGAACCCTGACTGGCCAGTTTAAGTCACACCCACCCTGCTAAGCCAACCATCTAACCCAGCATGCCCAACCCAGACCCTGATTGGTCAGTTGGAGTCAGCCCCACCCTGCTAAACCAATCATTCTAACTCAGAATGCCCACCCCAGTCAGGCAGGCCTGAGTTCAAGCCCTGATTCTGCTGGGTGATTCTGGGCAAGTTATTTCACTGCTGCAAGCTCAGATTCATCCCCAGAAAGAGGGAGGTGATAAGAGAGGCGCACTGCCGGGGAGGGGTGAGCAAGTGCCGAGGAACCTGCATGTAGCAGGCACTCAGTCAGTGGTGGCTTCGCCCTTGCAGACTTCTCTGCCTGCGCCAAACTGCATGGACTGTCATTCCCGCCTCCCAGCCCATGCACACACAAGGGACTTCTGCCTAGAACACCCCTCTCCCCTCTCCTCTGTCCCTGCTGGAGCCCATCTCCAGCCTCCAGCCCCAGCCCTCAGGATCCCCCTCCGGGAAGCCTCACCTTTATGCCTCGATTTTCCCAACTACAGACCAGGAATTCTGCAAGTATCTAGCTCTCAGGGTTGGCATAAGGAGTAAATGAGATTAGTTGTGTAACGCGTTGGCATCGTGCCTAACATAGTGAGAAATCAATAAATATTAGCTGTTATTATTATATCATTATTAGCAGACACTCAGCTGCTAATTCAAGCCCGCATTTCTCCCTGGTGTAAGATGGGTGCTTGATAATCATATTGCATTTGGGTGGCCTTTTGAGGTCAGAGCTTCTAAGCCCACCCATCCATCCACCTGACCAGCCAACCAACCATTCATTCATCCATTCATTAATTCTTAATACACACCCTTATTTGTCAAGTGCCAGGCCAGACCAGGCTCTGTGCTGGGCAGCGGGGAATCCAGCCCGTGAAGTACATCCAGCCCCCGCCGTCTTCGCGGGGCTAACCTGGTCAGTGGGGAGAGTAGACACACATGAATAAACAAGACGCCTGCAGATCGGGGCCAGCCACCGAGGGGAAAGAATGGCGGAGCAAGAGCAAGGGGCAGGGAAGGAAGTCATTTTGTATCGGGTGGTCAGGGACGGCCTTTCTATGGAGAGAATGTGAGGGATAAGAAGGAGCCAGTAAAGCCGGACGTGGTGGCGCACGCTTGTAATCCCAGTACTTGGGAGGCGGAGACTGGAGGATCCTGGTTCGCGGCCAGCCTCAGCGCGCATGTGCAGATATCTCTCTCTCTCCTCTCTCCTCTCTCCTCTCTCTCTCTCTCTCTCTCTCTCTCTCTCTCTCTCTCTCTACCTAGTAAGGCCCTCTCCAACTTCGTGAGACCCAGTTTTAAAAATAAAGCATAAAAAAAAATAGGGCCGGGGGCGTAGCACGGAGGTAGAACGCCCCTGCGTTCAATCCCCGGTACCGCAAAAAAAAAAAAAAAGTGTCTGCCATGACTGGGCGATAAAAGGGCCGAGTGCCACGTGGGGACAGCACTCAGTTCCACCAGGAGAAGGTTGGTAAAGCTTTTTTGAGGAGGTGACATTTCTGCTGAGTCCTGAAAAAAATGTAAGAAAGCAAACTCAGTGTGTGAGTGGGCGGGGGCGGGGAGGTGGCAGGAAACAGTCTCTCCAGGCCCGGGCCAGGGGACAGGCGGACGGACAGGACGGCACCAAGGCCTCCGATGATGTCCCATTGATGGCAGGAAGATGCGCAACAGGACCACAGAGGGAAGGAGGTGTGGCTGGAACGGGAAGGACTGGGGGACTGCTCCCATCCTTGGAATGGAGTCGTTTTCAGAGCAACCGTCCCAAGGTCATTGCTGGGAGCTCCGAGCACATGGGTTCCCTGGCCTTGGCGTTAGGACCAGTCGAATGGGTTCCCTGGCTTCCCTGGCCTCAGTGTTAGGACCAGTTGAATGGGTTCCCTGGCCTCAGCGTTAGGACCAGTTGAATGGGTTCCCTGGCCTCAGCGTTAGGACCAGTTGAATGGGTTCCCTGGCCTCAGCGTTAGGACCAGTCGAATGGGCTGGAGGTTCTTTGTGTAAGTGGTAGTTCATGGGCTAGACGATTCCACACTGAGCAGGAACCGTCCTGGCTGCGGTAGCGGACAGCGAGCGGAGGGCGGAGCAGATGTCTCCCATCAGTCCAGGCCTGGGTGGTGGGTACAAGGTTGTCCCGGCCCAGTCGCATCCCGCCTTTCTGCTCTGCCCTTCCCAGAGTGTGACTTTCAGCAACATGGCTCTAAACGGCTGTTATCGTTCCAGCCATCACATGTCCATCCCTGGCAGCAGGATGGAAAAAGATCTAGAAAGAGGATTTTTTTTTTTTTGTGGTACCAGGGATTGAACCCAGGGGCGTTCTACCTCCGAACAACACCCCCGGCCCTATTTTTTATCTTTTATTTTGAAACCGGGTCTCACGAAGTTGCGGAGGACCTCACTAAGTAGCTGAGGCTGGCCACGAACCCGGATCCTCAGGTCTCAGCTTCCCAAGTACTGGGATTACAAGCGTGTGCGCCACCATGCCTGGTTTAGAAAGAGGATTTAAAGAGATTTCTGGGCCAGGCACAGTGGCCCATGCCTGTAATCCCAGTACTTGGGGGGCTCAGACAGGAGGATCGCAGGTTCGAGGACAGCCTCAGCAACTTAGCGAGGCCCTTGGCAACTTAGTAAAACTCTGCTCCAAAACAAAAAATAAAAAGGGCTGGGGGTGTAGCTCAGAAGTAGAGTGTCCCTGGGTTCAATCCCTAGTACCAAAACAATAACAACAACAAAAATAAATAGAAAGAAAGGTAGAAAGATAAAAGAGAGAGCTGGGGGTATAGCCCATATGTATAATGCCCCTGGGTTCGATCCCCAGTACCAAAAAAAGAGAGAGAGATTTCTGGAAGTCCGCACAACACTTCCATTTTATTGGCCAGATGCAAACCCATGAGCTCCATCTAGCCGCAGGGAAGCTGAGAAATGTGACTTGAAGCTGAGAAGTCACATCAGCCTGTTGACAATCAGGACTCCGTTAACGTGACAGAGTCGGCAATGCGCTTGCTCTGACACACCTGGTTCCCCCCCCCCCCCCGAAGCGGCCCCAGGGCGTGGGGACTCACCCCTGAGCCCCAGGAGCTGAGAGCAGGAGGTGGCAGGGAGAGGCCTCGGGAGAAGGCGGGCTCCTTGGCTTCCGTGACAGAGCTCAGCACGCACCAGCCAGAGACAGACAGAGGTTTATTTAGGAAAGTCAGAAATACACGTTCCAGGGGACCGCGGGCCGCCCCTGGAGTGAGAGAGACACTGGGCGCGCAGGGCTCCTCTCTCACAGGGGACTTTCGTGAGGGGTGGGCAGATGGTGAGCGCGTGAGGGAGGGGGTGGGCTGGCTTCCTTTGATTTACTGGACCTTTTAAGAACTTGGGCCTAGGGCCGGGCGTGGTGGCGCACGCTTGTAATCCCAGTGCTTTGGGAGGCGGAGACCGGAAGATTTGGGTTCGCGGCCAGCCTCAGCTCTCTCTCTCTCTCTCTCTCTCTCTCTCTCTACCTAGTGAGGCCCTCCGCAACTTCGTGAGACCCGGTTTCAAAATAAAGTATAAAAAATAGGGCCGGGGGCGGAGAGCGGAGGTAGAACGCCCCTGCGTTCAATCCCCGGT
>PVJS01043840.1:0-16905 GCA_004027185.1 Glis glis | reverse complement strand
AAAAAAAAAAAAAAAAAAAATCCCCGCCAAAAAAAAAAAAAAAAAGAACTGGCCTATTTCAAGCAGGAAAGGCTATGCCACGTCTTAACTAACAATGCCTGAAATAATAACATTAATAAATCTATTCGGCACTAACGTATCACATGGCAGCACTGTTGTCAACCATTTCCACAATTGTTATTTTAATCTTCATGGTAATCTTGGGGTAGATGAGAACCCTGAAGCACGGCGAGGTTAAAGCCCGTGCCAGCGTACCCCGTAGGGAGCCGGGCGGGAGTCAGAATGAAGCCCTCTGCCACCGCATCCCGCCACTCCAGCGAGCGCGCATCTTGCCCTTGGCCTCTTACTTGGCATAATGGGAATGACCTGACAAGGTCTGGCTACCACAGGTCCCTTCCTGCCTCCATTCTGTCACTCCCCCAAAACCACCAGGTCAGATGGGTGTTTATAAAATACCTTCTCTGAGGTGAACGATCTTAGCTTTGCTTCCACATCCCAAGTGACATGCCACTGTGCTGATGGCGCCACTCTGCTCACACCATCTTCTGCCCCACTTCCTCTTGCCCCATCCCTCCTTCCTCTCCCCTTGCTGGTACTCCTCGTCTCTCTGACCTTTTTTTTTTGCAGTGCTGGGAATTGATCCCAGGGCCACGTGCAGGCTAAGCACGTGATGTGCCACTGAGCTACACCCCAGCCCTCTGACGACAAAGCCACATGCTCTCTGGGGGCCCAAACCAGGTGGATGTGTTCTCCCTTCCTGGGCCTGGCATCCTCAGCGCATGGCAGCAGCCCTCACGCACTGGCCTGTGACTATCAGTGACAGTAACCTCAATTTGCTGTTCTGAATGGTCTCTACTCCTAAAACACATGTAGATTCCTGGGCCTAGCCAGCATGCTAATAAGTCCTGTGTTGTCATAGCAACCCGGTGGCGCTTGCCAGCCAGCAAGACCAAGCAGGCTGCCGGTCTCTCACAGCACTGCTGAGGCCTGAAGGGCCCACGCTGCCTCAGGTGGGTAAGATGCAAACTCAACTCCGGGCGCAGGCTGGCCCGGGAGACTGTGTTCCAAACCAGTTCCCAGTGCGGCTGGTCTCGGACACTGGACAGGAAGGCCCCGCCAGTGGTTCTCAATGTCGCTGCATGTAAGAATCACCGAGAGGCTGTGAAAAACCCCAGTGTCATTCCAGACCCCACAGCAATCAGAACCAGACAAGGTTCTGGGGGGAAAGAGACAGCCAGTCATCTTTAAGAAATCTTGCCAGGCCATTGCGTGCGGCCAGGTCTGAGACAGCAGCACTTCCGTTTGTCTCTTTTTTTAACCAGAAATGGCTTTCTCTGTTGCACCTAGACCCTCCCCAGGCCTGGAACACACCATTGGTTCTACAGCCTTCGACAGCTCAGGGTACCCAGAGAAGCGGCAGGAAGCTGCCTGGCTGCCAGCTCCCCGGGGCCTGCAGACAAGGAGAGGTCGGCACTCACCTTGAGGCTGTTCTTGAAGGCTCCCGCGTCCGAACTGACCTCGTTGGCATATTTCAGGACTCTGTCGTATAGCACGAGGGCTTCGCTCCACTTCTTCACCAACACGTAGGACTGAGCAATGAAAAAACACCTGATGGGGAGGGGAAAAGAGCCACAGTATTCTAAAGCAGCAACTGCCCAGGACCAAGCTTGCCTTGCAGTTCAGCTTTAACTTTAAACTTGGAAACAGGATTCTTAACTCAGGGTCGCTGCATGGGCACCCCTGCCCCTCAACAGCAGTGGCCAAGTCTGTCCCAGTGAGCGGAGATGACCGTGCAGGTCCACGCACGGCCACTTCCTCCCACTGGCCGACTCTGAAAAATGGGGATAGCTCCCAAAAGGAGAGCGTGGCAGCTGGGGATGGGAACAAGGGAGGAATGTTGTCAAGCACAAGTATCAATCCCTCTCACCACCATCCACGAGCATTCATCTCTGCTCATCTCATCCTCCCTCTTTTTTTTTTTTGGTGGTACTGGGATTGAACCCAGGGTCATTCTCCACTAAGCTATAACTCCAGGCCTTTTTTTATTTTATTTTGAGACAGGGTCTCACTAAATTGCTGAAGCTGGCCTTGAACTTGTGATCCTCCTGCCTCAGCCTCCTAAATAGCTGGGGTTGCAGGTGTGTGCCATGACACCCTGCTTCGTCTCTTTTACAAAAAAAAAAACCAAATGAGGTTCTTCCTATTCGAAATTCTTCTAGTGAGCTCAACAGAGCCTGAGTGCTGCTGGCCTGTGACAGGACAGAAGGGCCACAGGAGCAGACGGGGCAACCTGGAGAGAACAAGAGCACGGGGCATGAAGGCACACTGCCAGACCCCCATCTTGCTACACAGCCACTTCCAGTTACAGATGCCACGATTCATTAAGAGACCGAGAGGGTCGGCTTTACCCCGTCAGTTCTGGCTCCCTGCACTGGCCACTCGGGTTCCGCTAATCAACGCCCTTGGCAATGCTTGTCTCTTTTTCACCGGGAGGGAGGAGGAAGGTGGAGGAGGCCAAGTTGAATGTGTGTGCTCTCCAACTCCCCCGACTGATCCAAACAGCAAGCAAGGGACACTAGAAACTCCTGGCTGCAACCTTTGGTAGCGGTTTCCTGTGAACACACTGGGTTGAGCGTCCTCTGCTCACAGCAAGGCAGCCATCTAGTCAAGGGCCATCAACCCGTCTTCCATGGGGTGGGACACGCACCAAAGCTTACAGAACTGCGGGAGGCAGAGGAGAGCCCTGCCTGTCTCCCCGGAGACATTACCTGTATGCCTTGAACACCAGGGTCTTGAGGCCGATCTCCTTCTGGAAGGCTCTGTCTTCCTCTAAGCCAGGAAGCTGTAATAATTCCACCAGATTCTGTGTAACAGATACAACAAGAAAATTAATGAAGAAAAGGTTTCAGATTGAGTTCTTGTCAGATCTTGTAAGAATAGACAGGGCGCTCAAAACGACAGGCAAAATCTGTGAGCAACTGTACCGGGCGTCCCTTCCAAAGTCCTAGTCATCCTTCACACTCAACTCCCATCTCCCCACCTTCAGAGACTCCTTGGACAATCTCGCGGGGAGGGATTTTCCAGCTCTGAACTTTTCTTTCAGAGTGGTCCACTTGTTTGTCTGACAGACACCTGGGGTGTGTGCACGTGCCAGCAAGCTCACTGGCTGACAAACACTCAGTGGGCCGAGGCAGTATGGAATCAGCCTCCAGATGCTCCACAGCACCTGCAGAATATGCCTTTATTTTTCTTTGAGACGGGGTCTCACTATGCTGCCCAGGCTGGTCTCAAACTCATGGGTTCAAGGGATCCTCCCTTCTCAGCCTCCCAAGTAGCTGGGACTACAGGTGCACGCCACCACTGCCAAGAGTATCTTATACAGGGAAGTAAGTGCTAGTGAATGCTGTGGGCTTACTAGTTTCTACACTTCAACAGACCTGAAATATGAGGGCTCACAGACTGCTGAAATGGCCCAAGACCTTGGTCTTTCATCTAGCTACTAAATGCTCTGGGCTGTCACAGCCCTTTTGCTATATAAAGTTAAGTCAGCCAGGCATGGTGGTGCACGGGAGGCTGAGACAGGAGGATCGCAAGTTCGAGGACAGCTTCAGCAAGTAGTGAGACTCTCATCAACCCAGCAAGATCCTGTTTCCAAATAAAAATAAAATAGGGCTGGGGGTGTAGCTTGGAGGTAGAATGACTCTGGGTTCAATCCCCAGTACCACACACACACAAAAAAAGTCATCTTGTGTCCAACACAGCCAAGTGGGGGCCTTGCCTTCCCGGTCCCCAAGTCACCTGGAGAATGATGTCGTAGAGCCGGATCAGGTCTTGGGGCCGGGGGGAGCGCTTACTGTCGTCTTCCGGCTGCGGCTGCAGCAGAGCCTTCTGCAGGCCTTTAGCCATGCTCTCGTTGCGCTTGATCGCCGTCGACAGCTTGATGTAGGTCAGGTAGCTGGAATGCACCGTCAGCTCAGGTTATGCTCAGGGAGGCTGATGCTCTGGGAGGAGTACTGAGCTGCGAGTTGGGACTGACCTGGGGGGAGTGTGGGTGAGGGTGTGTCACCCAGCGGGGCTATCTGGCTTGGGCCTCAAGTTCATGGGGCCTGCAATTTGGCAGCTGTTCAGTGGCAAAATTGCAGGGAACCAGAATGAGACCTTATGCCGGACGTGGTGGCGCACGCTTGTAATCCCAGTACTTGGGAGGCTGAGACAGGAGGATCCAGGTTCACGCCCAGCCTCAGCTACTTAGTGAGGCCCTCCCCAATTTAGTGAGACCCTGTTTCAAAATAAAGAATAAAAAATAGGGCTAGGGATGTAGCTTGGAGGTAGAATGCCTCTAAGTTTGATCCCTAGTACTGCAAAAAAAAAAAGAAGAAGACAGAATGAGACCTTATCACAAAATTTCATTTCAGCTTGCACTGGATCCTCTAGTTTTTTCAAGAGCCACAGAACTCCTGATTTCACAGAAATTTACTAGCTCTTAAGAACATCCATGGATGGAAGCCAGTTTCTGGAACAAGGAACAGTTCTGCCCACCCACACCACAAGGACAGTGCATGCACCACAGCTGTCCCCACTCGTCGATGATCCTTTTAAAAAGTCTCTAGGTGCCGGGCGTGGTGGAGCACGCTTGTAATCCCAGTACTTGGGAGGCTGAGACCGGAGGACCGGAGTCCATGGCCAGTCTCAGCTACTTAGTGAGGCCCTCTGCAACTTTGTGAGACCTGGTTTCAAAATAAAGTATAAAAAATAGGGCCGGGGGTGTAGCTCAGAGGTAGAATGCCCCTGGGTTCAATCCACGGTACCACACACACAAAAAAGTCTCTCGGTGGTCACACACACTACTCGTGTGGATATGTGGAGAGATGACATGTGATACCTGCTTATTTTAACCAGGCCAGCTGGTGAGTGCCTTTAGTATCGGGGATAAAAACATGGTAACTGTTTAAGAAGCACTCAGGCCTCTCAATTCCTGTTGTGCTCTGGCTGGAGGCCATCCCTTGAGAGGATGATGCAAGGGGCCTGCAGACGGACAGGCCAGCTGGATCAAGGACTCCATAGTGAATATGGGGATCAAGGGACTGTCAAGTGTGGAGTGCTGACCCCTATCCTCTACTCAGCTTCCAGAACAAGAGCAGCCCAGTGGATTCCATGGATCTGACCAGCCCAAGAGAAAGAAAGCCCAGGAGATTCTGGAGTCGGGGTCCTCGATGGAAGGACAGAGCCAGAGGCCTAAGTGAGGCCCATGGATGAGCAGCCCCACGATGAGGAGCCCCTCGCATGTACAGAGCCCTCACCAGAAAGGCTCATGCTTCCATGGGGGATGACTAAGAGCAGCAGACATTTAAGGAAAACCTCTAACAAGAAAGAAGAGGCCAAACTCCAAAGAGTAAAATAAGCAACCTGGAGAAACCAGACTTCGCAGGAAAAAGAAAACTTGCTAAACTAAAAACCTCAGAAAGGTAAGGAAAGACTTCAATGGTTGTGAAATTAGAATGAGATACTGTATTTTTAGCCAGGTGTGGTGGCGTACGCTTGTAATCCCAGTACTTGGGAGGCGGAGATCGGAGGATCCGGGTTCGCGGCCAGCCTCAGCTACTCAGTGAGGCCCTCCGCAACTTCGTGAGACCGGGCTTCAAAATAAAGGATAAAAAATAGGGCCGGGGGTGTAGCTCAGAGATAGAATGCCCCTGGGTTCAATCCCCAGTACCGCAAAAAAAAAAAAAAAAAAAAAGAATGAGATACTGTATTTTAAAAAATAAACAACTGGGCACAGTGACGTGCACATATAGTCCCAGCTATTCAGGAGGCTGAGGCACCGCTTGAGCCCAGGAGTCCAGGACCAGCCTAGGCAACACAGCAAGGTCCTGTCTCTTAGCTGGGAGTAGTGGCGCACGTCTATAATCCCAGTACTTGGGAGGCTGAGACAGGAGGATCACAGGTTCAAGGTCAGTCTCAGCAATTTAGTGAGACCCTCACAGCAACTGGGACCCTGATTCAAAATAAAAATAAAAAGGGCTGGGGGTGTAGCTCAGAGGTAGAATGTCCTTGAGGTCAATCCCCAGCACCATTAAAAAAAAAAAGCAAGACGTGGTGGCACACACTTATAATCCCGGGACTTGGGAGGCTGAGACAGGAGGATCACAGGATCACAGCCAGCCTAGCAACTTAATGAGACCCTGTTTCAAAAAAATAAAATAAAATAGGGCTGGAAGTGTAGCTCAGAGGTAGAAAATCACAAAATACAAACAAGCGTGCATGTGGAGACTCCTTTGTTCCAATGAATATATTTTACAATACTAAAAAGTAGCAAAAGTAAATAACACTTACCTGTGCAGGTATTGGAGATTAGATACCTTTCCCGACTCCCCGTCAAGGGTGTAATCTCTCTGTTTCTACAGAAAGTGAAAAAGGTAAAAAGTAAAACTCCTATCCTTGGCTCTGACCACTTCCTTCAGTGGTATGGTCCTCAAAGTGCCCTGAACAAAGACACAAGACTCTAGTAAGTTCAGGGTCCTCAAATATCCAAGATATTAACATATTATAGAATGACAGAGTCACCCAGTTGCCACTGGAATCTAAAAACTAGGCTTGAGTAATAGAATTCAAAGCAATGGCCAGTTCAGGCTTCCTGTTCCCTGCCCCAGAGTCTAACTCCAAGCATTAGAAACAGTTCACGGCTCCTGTTCAGGGTCTGTGCCTGAGACCCGTGTTTCGCCCCGGTGCCCTGTGCTGTCAGTTTGCCGTTTGTGGCTGGCTCAATAATGGCCCCTCAGATGTCCACATCCTAACCTCCAGAACCTATGAACATGCCACTCCACATGGTAGAAGAGACTTTGTAGGTGTTAAGGGTCTCTGGATTATCCTGGCTTATCCAGGTGAGCCCAGTCTAACCACGGGCTCTAATATAGAAGAGGGAGGTAGAAGGGTGGGAGATCGAGAGGGTGTAGGGATAAAAACCGAGGGCAGAGGAGAGAAGACACTGGGCTGCTGGCTTTGAAGATGGAGGAAGGGACCATAATCCAAGGAATGCAGTGGCCTCTAGCAGCCAGGAAATGCATTCTTTGCAATAGTGGGAATGGATTCTCCCTAGATTCCCCTATGGCTTCCAAAAGGAAAGCAGCCCATAAAGCCACTTCAGACTTCTGACCTCCTCAAGGATAAGGTAAGAAGTCTGTGCTGCTTTAAGAGGCACTGCGTTTGTGGTAATAACATCACAGATGCGCCTTTGTGTCACCACATTCATTCTATTTTGTGAGATGTCTCCCCAACTGCTGTGTAGGGCTCTCTGTTAAGTGGATGGGAGGAAGCACACTATATAATGGTTGCCTAATGGCAGAAGGAAGCGGTAACTATTTACAGCAAGCAGTAATTTAATTTTGAAAAAGCAAAACAACACATTGTTTGAATGTGAAAAAATAGTCTTGCTTTTAAGATGCTTATAATTAGTCAGGCATGGTGGTGCACGCCTGTAATCCCGGTACTTGGGAGGCTGAGATAGGAGGATTGCAGGTTCACAGCCAGAGTCAGCAACTTAGTGAGATGCTATTTCAAAATAAAAAAACAAAATAGGGCTGGGGGTGTAGCTCAGAGGTAGACTGCCCCTGGGGCCAATCCCCATTACAAAAAAAAAAAAAGCCAGGCATGGTGGCACATGCCTGTAATCCCTGTACTTGGGAGGCTGAGACAGGAGGATCATAGGTTTGAGACTAGCCTCAGCAACTTAATGAGGACCTCCACAACTTAGTGAGACCCTGTTTCAAAATAAAAAATAAAATAGGGCTGGGGTGTAGCTCAGAGGTAGAACGTCCCTGGGTTCAATCCTCAGTACCACACACACACAAAAAAAATGCTTATAATCTTGAGGAAAACATAATGAAAAGGTAAATATAAAAGAATAAACAAAATGTCCAAAGGCAACACTTAAAGCTATTTAATGGGATCAGTTTTCAGTTTTGGAAGATGAAGAGTTCTGAAGATGGATGCTGGTGACAGTTACACAACATTATGAATGTACCCAATACCAACTATACACTTAAAAAATGCTTAAGATGATAAGTTTTGTTACATGCATTTTACCACAATTAAAAAATAATAAATTTTTGAACAGGGCACAGTGGTGCATGCTTATAATCCTAGTGACTTGGGAGGCTGAGGCAGGAGGATTGTAAGTTCAAGGTCAGCCTGGGCAAATTAGAAAACCCTGTCTCAAAACAAAAAATAAAAAGGGCTGGGGGTGTATCTTGGAGGTAGAATGCCCCTGGGTTCAATCCCTAGTAACACACACACGCACGCGCTCACGCACAAAAGGGAGGAGCTGGGGGTGGAGCTCGGTGGTAGAGCCCTTGCCTAGCCTGTGGGAGGTAATGGGCAGGCACCCAGGACCACAAAAACAAGTGAAACCAACAACAGGCGAGAGGCATTAGAAGGGGGAGTAAGCAGAGCTTGTGACAGGGAAAAGAGACAGAATGGTTCTGAGGTTTCAGCCTCGATGTCCAAATGGACCACAGTGGCAATATTAGAAAAAGGGAGCGCCAGAGAAGTGCACCTGAGATAAGAATTTGAGAGCACAGGATGAAATTGTTAGGAAGACCGGCAGGGAGAAATGAATTTCTCAACCTCATGGAGCCCAGAGGCCCTTGCTGTTTGTCAGCCGACCACCACACCAAAACCCCCAGAGGCTAAGGCGGTAATTCACTGAGAACCCTGGCAGAGTCCTACCTGATCTGGCTTGAGCTCTTCCCGAACAGCCTGGATGGCGTCCCGACACTCGCTGAGCATGGATTCAAACAGACGCTCCTTGGTTTCTTCACTTTCAGCCTAAACAAAGGCAGGAAGAAGCAAAAGACTTTCTTTTAAGTAAACCATAGGAGTCTAATGAGGGAAAGGCGGATGAGTAAACCATAGGAGTCTAATGAGGGAAGGGCGGAAGAGCGTTCTGCTTTCCCACGACACACAAGCACTCACCTTCCCTAAATCTTGTTAATTGTTCCTACTCTTTTCTTACAGTCTTATCCATTATTCACACAGAAATGGGAATCATATATATATATATCATATATATATATATATCATATATATATATATGTATATATATATATATATGATATATATATATATATATATATTTACTGCTGGGTGTGTTGGATCACACGTGTAATCCCAGTACTTTGAAGGTTGAGACAGGAGGATCACAGGTTGGAGGCCAGCCTCAGCAATTTAGCAAGACTCTCAGCAACTTAGCAAGTCCCTGTTTCAAAATAAAAAGTAAAACGGGCTGGGGGTATAACTGAGTGGTAGAGCACCCTGGATTCAATCCCCAGTACACCCCACACACACACACAAATGAACTTATTAAAAAGCTGCATGTGTAGCTGATCTGAAGCCACCTTTCAGGAAGCGGGTGCTTTCAAGTCCGTCCAGTCGCACACGCTCCTCTGCTCAGGCCCAGCACCTGGCACTGGAGGGGCTGTAAGGATACACTCGGGGCACTGCTTCCACACTCTGAAGCACAGCACAAAGTCCCCTTCCCTTTTTCCTTCCAGAAAAAAACTGTCAAGTTCTACTGTATACCAACAGAACTACCCTTCACAAATGTACCCCAACTGGCAAATTCCAGCCGGGTGTGGTGGCGCACGCTTGTAATCCCAGTACTTGGGAGGCTGAGACCGGAGGATCCGGGTTCACGGCCAGCCTCAGCTACTTAATGAGGCCCTCTGCAACTTAGCGAGACCCTGTTTCAAAATAAAAAATAAAAAGCCTGGAGTTGTAGCTTGGAGGTAGAATGTCCCTGGGTTCAATCCCCAGCACCACACACACCACAAAAGTTCTCCTAAATATATCACACGAAGTTCTCTTCCCCACAGACATTCTGCACTCCGATATTCCACATGGCCTACTCTGAGAATGACTTTTAGGGCAGGCAAGGTTGACAAAAAACGAGATGACAGTCTTTGTACAAGTACTGGGCGTCACCCTCTGCTACCCTGCTGGGATAAGTGAAAAGTGATTCATTAACTGGATACCTGCCAAACCACATTATTATCCTAAAGAATCTGACTGAGCAGGTGGGAATGGACCAAAGGCAGAAAGGAGATGAACCTGCGTTACTGGCAGACCTGCTGTGAAATTAAAACATCAACATTCCATTATTATATTTGACTTTCCACAGAAACTAAATCCCATCTGAAAAAATGTCTTCATATTCAGCTGACCTGTAAGAAAGCACAAAAGAAGGCCTCTGCCCACTCCTTTAAGAGGAGCAGTAGGGAGGAGCTTAAAGAAAAACAAATTCTTTTCTTCTCTTAAGTACTCTTAGTTTTCCTAGTTTCCAGTGAGAAAAAGGATCCCCTGCATATGACCCAAGCTAAATCAAACATACCCTCCACTTAGGGGTTACTCGGCTTTCCTGCTCTTTACCAACTGAGGAACAAATCAGGGCCACAGGCATTCTGTAACTCCATGGCAAACATGGGCCCACTAGGTCACCACAACCAGGGCAGCGCCGAGCAACGGAACTTTCTGCAATGATGGAAATGCTCTTTTATCAGCAGCGTCCAACACAGTGGGCGCTAGCCACGTGTGGCTACTGAGCACTTGTGATTCGTATTAGTTTAAATGGAACCTGCCATCTATGTCAGGTGACTACTTTACTGGATGGTACAGCTCTGGAGAAAAACACTTTGTAGAACACTGTTAAGCACGTCGTTGGCAAGATACTTTATAATATTTAATCAAACTTACTGGCCAAATTTTTCAAAGTACAATTCCTGTGGAATGGTGCAGCTGTGTAAACACTTGACTGGAATAAGATATGTGAATTCCCTTGGCACCATTTAAGAAACCAATCAGCCAACCACCCGAGTGTCAGAGCCACAGTATCAGTAGACCTCAGCACCAGTGTGAATACCAACGAATATGTTGACACCCTGTGCGGATGGGTGGAGATCAGCGGTTCAGGCAGTACATATATAAGTAAGAAAAGAACAGCTGGGTGCAATGGTGCACACCTGCAATCCCAGTACTTGGGAGGCTGAGACAGGAGGATCACAGGTTTGAGGACAGCCTCAGCAACTTAATAAGACTCTCAGCAACTTAGCATGACCCTATTTCAAAATAAAAAATAATGAAAAGCTTGAAGGCAGAGTGCCTCTGGGTTCCATCCCCGGTACCATAAAAAAGAAAAAAAAATAAGAAAAGAACAAACTTCAGCTGGGCTCAGTGGTGCATGCTTATAATCCCAGCTACTCAGGAGGCCGAGGCAGGAGGATTGCATGTTCATAGCTAGCGTGGGCAATTTACCAAGACCCTGTATAAAAAATAAATAAATAAAAAGTGCTAGGGATATAGCTGAGTGGTAGAGTACCCCTGGATTCAATCCTCAGTATCACAAAATAAGAAAAAAAGGAGAACAAACATTGTTGTACCAGCTACACAGACTCTGTACCCTCTCCTGTTGGCTGTCTGAAGGGGAAGACTTAACATGTTTTCCTTCTGACGCCCACAAAGCTCCATGACTCAGAGACCACTCATCTCTGAGGAGACCTCCTCATGATTCTCCACGGCTAGGGCAAAACAGCCCCAAAGAGCAACCCTTTAATATATTTTGCCGCTCACATTTTATTCTAGAAGCTATATTTGAGGCCAACATTATTCCTGAAAGGACAATTAAACAAGACACACCTCTCAACATGCAGGGGCAGGACTCCTCCTCATCTCCACGCCAACCTTCCCCATCTTAAGCTGAACTGACAAGGACATGTTTTTAGACAAAGTGGCAAACTCCCTGCAGAAGAATTCGGAGTCTGGCTGGACCCTTTTCCCAGATGTGCCTATGGCAGAGAAATCTTATTTATTTGTGTGTGTGCGTGCGGTGCTGGAGATTAAACCCAGGGGCGCTCTAGTAACGCACTACATCACTAGCCCTTTTTTTTTTTTTGCGGTACTGGGGATTGAACGCAGGGGCGTTCTACCTCCACGCTACGCCCCCGGCCCTATTTTTTATATTTTATTTTTGAAACCGGGTCTCACAAAGTTGCGGAGGGCCTCACTAAGGAGAGAGAGAGACAGAGAGACAGAGAGAGAGAGCGCTGAGGCTGGCCGCGAACCCGGATCCTCCGGTCTCTGCCTCCCAAAGTACTGGGATTACAAGCGTGCGCCACCACGCCCGGCTTAGCCCTTTTTATTTTTAAACAGGATCTTGCTAAGCTTCTGAGGCTGGCCTCGAACTTGCAATCCTCCCAAGTACTAGAATTACAGGTGTGTGCCACCATGCCTGGCAACACAGAGAAATCTTAAACCCAGAAGTAATGTGTTTCATATTAGTCCTAATAATCAAATAAATTCTAGATCTCTTTTTATAACACTTGAAACATCCAGGATGTGCTTGTCTACAGCCTCAGGTTCTCTTCTTAAAGAGCAGCATTTCCAAGCTAACAGGTACAAAGGAAACTCTGCCACTGTGTGCCCTGCTGCTAAGGACAGATTTCCAAATTGTTTTCACTTGTCTACAGAAATTGCTGGAAGATGGCGGTGTGACTAAGAGACATATACAGCAAGTCTGGCCACATTCTCCACCGCACCCACTGGAGAACTGTGGGGACGGGAACTGAGCCTCATCCAGCCCAGTGGGGTCAAGAAAACGCAAGGATATCTGGTAAAGGAGGAGACAAATCTCCCTTGAGAACAGATGTTCTTCTTTTCCTTTCTGTGGTGCTGGGGAATGAACCCAGGGGCATTCTACCTTTGTGCTACACCCTCAGCCCTATTTTATTTTGAAACAGAATCTCACTAAGTTAACACATACCAGCCTCAAACCTGCAATCCTCCTGCCTCAGCCTCCCAGGTACTGGGATTACAGACATGGGCCACGGCACCCTTCACAATGCAGCCACCGGTGACCACTCAGGAGTGATCACAGTAAAACAGAAATAAAGTATAAAGTATGACAGCATTAGGGATGGAGACTTGGAGACTTAAGGCTTGCTAAAGAGACTAAGGATTTGTGTGTGTGTGTGTGTGTGTGTGTGTGTGTATGTGTGTTACTGTGTTCTACCTCTGAGCTACACCCCTAGCTCAGGAGGGATGACAGGAGCTCACTTGGGAAGCTGAGACAGGAGAATCGCAGGTTCGGAGCCAGCCTCAGCAATTTAGTGAGGCTCTCAGCAACTTACTGAGACCCTGTTTCAAAATAAAAAATAAAATTGGGCTAGGGGCTCAATCCCCAGCACCAAAACAAAAAACAAAACAAACACGAAAACCCAACAAAAAACCAAATACCTGTAGAAGCAAGCATTAAGCTTGCTTCTACATTATCACACTCTTGCCTTCCAGTTCCTAGAGGACAGCAGATAACGGCAGCAGCTGGGATAAACAGCCTGTGTCTCTAAGCCGTAGAGAGCTCCTGGTTCCCAGGATAGAGAACAGCTTCACACAATAATGAGAACTGGCTAGGTTCCCATGTTATACCCAGCCAAATAGTCTGACAGTGGCACCAAGGGCTACGTGGCTCCCTCGGAATTAACCTCCAAGTGGCCAAAGGGTGCTTTCCCACATTTAATAGCCCACGGACCATTCAAGAGACATTTGATCAGCTACAGTGCTAGATATCCAAGGATTTAACTAGACTTTAACACTATATTTAAATTATTTTACTGACTGGCTTGATTTGGTATATATGTGATATAAGACATTAGCTATTCAACTTTTGTTGTTGTTTGTTGTCTGGTACTGTGGACTGAACCCAGGGGCACTCTACCTATGAGCTACACTCCAGCCCTATTTAGTTTTTTTTTTTTGGTGGTACTGGGGATTGAACCTAGTGGCGTTCTACATCTGAACTACACCCCCAGCCCTATTTTTTTATTCTTTATTTTGAAACAGGGTCTTACTAAGTTGTGGAAGGACTCCGTAAGTAGCTGAGGCTGGCCACGAAATGGATCCTCCCGTCTCAGCCTCCCAAGTACTGGGATTACAAGCGTGAGCCACCATAACCAGCTACGAGACCTTATTTCAAAATAAAAAATAAAACAGTGCTGGGGTTCAGCTCAGAGGCAGAATGTCCCTGGGTTTAATCCCTACTACCAAAAACCAAAAACAAACACAAAAAAATGAGGGAGGCAATATGCAACATAAACAAATTCAACTGCTGAATGTTGCCCTGGCCCAAAGTAGCCATTTTAGAACAAGTCACTGGAAAGTACATATGCTTAACACAACTCATTAACACAATTAACAAAGCACCCCTTCATACCCTGTACACAAACAATCTGAGGTGCAATCGATTATCATGAAGTCTTAGAAATGCCCCCAGCCCTGGACAGGGGCAGTCGGCAGACGGCTGTTTTTAGTGATGCTCTTGCCTCACGTGGAGGAGGAGCTCTCTACATGTGCCGCGTCACTGTCTGCTGCACTCAAAGCAGGACCACCAGGTCCTCTTATCTGTGGGGACACATCTGGTTGTTCATAGCCACAACCAGGCAATTATGTCAGGTAAGCAGCTTCAAGTACAGCCTTGCATAAATATTACATGGATACCACACACAAAACGAGATATTCTGGTTTAACCAGGCTCTCCTGAAAAGGACCAGGAGTGACAGGTGAACACTTGAGGCTGGAAAGTGAGGACGACAGGTCAGAGAGAAGTCAGGGACGCGCCAGCTGCCTTGCTGCACCACCTGCTGGGCCCAGTGTGCCTCTTTCTTTCTCTCTCTCTTTTTCTCTTTCTTTCTTTTTTGTGGTAGTGGGGATGGAACCCAGGGGCATTCTACCTCTGAGCTACACTCCCAGCCCTATTTTTATTTTCATTTTTGAAACAGGAACAGGGTCTTGCTAGGTTGATGAGTCTCACAACTTGCTGAGGCTGTCCTCAAACTTGTGATCCTTCTGTCTCAGCCTCCCAAGTACGGGGATTTCAGGCATGCGCCACCGCCTGCTTATTTTTTTATTTCTGAAACAGGGCCTCACTAAGTTGCTGAGGCTGAGCGTGCCCTTTCTTCAAGCAGCCTCCTACTGCTCCCATTTTTATGTTGATTAATGTCACTGGCCATTTCTTTGCTCTCTAAAGACAACTCCCTTATTAATTTGGCTTTTGAATAATTGTATTCAGGACGGTACATCTCCAGACACCCCAATCCCAACAGCATGAAGTTAAATCTTTGCTTTGTGAGAAATGAGCGCCACAAAGCCCCACATCGTCTGCGCTCAGGACAAGCTTTCAGACACAGAAGAAAGTGTGCCAGGCAAGCACGTCCTCCTCACCTGCACAATGGCCGCTTCGTTATCCGCCAATCCCAGAAGAAAGATCCGCACTTTGTCGATCTTCACGGGCACCGTTCTCCCTCTCCACTCCACTTCGCTCATGGTAGCTGCCTGCTTGGCCCGAGTCTGAGTGATCAATGCCTGCAAAGGAGTTGTAAAAAGCTAAACGCTTTGGCGGGGGGCGCAGAGGCACATGCCTGTAATCCCAGCAACTCGGGAAGCCCAGGCAAGAGGATCACACGTTTGAGGACGGTCTGGGCAATTTAGCGAAACCCTGTCTCAAAATAAAAAAGAAAGGGGCTGAAAGACAGGTGTGGTGGCGCACGCTTGTAATCCCAATACTTGGGAGGCGGAGACCGGAGGATCCAGGTTTGCGGCCAGCCTCAGCTACTTAGTGAGGCCCTCAGCAACTTCGTGAGACCCAGTTTCAAAATAAAGGATAAAAATAGGGCCGGGGGTGTAGCTCAGAGGTAGAACGCCCCTGGGTTCAATCCCCAGTACTGCAAAAAAAAAAAAAAAAAAAAAAAAAAGAAAAGGGGCTGAAATGTAGCTTAGCTCAGTGGTAAATTACTTCTGGGCTCAAACCCCAGTACGGAGGTGTGTGTGTGGTACTGGGGATTGAACCCATAAGCATTCTACCTTCGAGCTACACCGCCAGCCTGATTTTATTTCTTATTTGGAAACAGGGTCTCAGTAGGTTGATGAGAGTCTCACAACTTACTGAGGCTGTCCTCAAACCTGCAATTCTCCTGTCTCAGCCTCCCAAGTACTGAGATTACAGGTATGTCCCCCCACACCCAGCTTGGGTTAAAAGTTTTGACTGTGGGTATGAGTGACAGGTGAAAACATAGAATCAATTATTTCTCTCTTTCTTTAACCAACATATTACACTCCTTATAGAGTATATAAAATTTCTACTTGTTTTAAATTCCTCCTTGATATCACATATCTTAGCTTATGGAAAGTCAAATATTTTTTCCTCAATCTTTTATCCTTTTTTTTTTATTTTGGGCGGTACCGGGGATTGTACCCAGGGGCATTCCACCTCTGAACTACACCCCCAGCCCTATTTTTTATTCTCTATTTTGAAACAGGGTCTCACTAAGTTGCAGAGGTCTCACTAAGTAGCTGAGGCTGGCCACGAACCCGGATCCTCCAGTCTCAGCCTCCCAAGTACTGGGATTACAAGCGTGCACCACCACACCCGGCTCCTCAATCTTTTATATTTCTTACTTTTTCTATGAGTCTACATTACTTACATAGAAAAAAGTCTAATACTAAACTGGACGTGGTAGCACATGTCTATAATCCCAGTATTTGGGAGGCTGAGACAGGAGGATTGCAGGTTTAGGGACTGCCTCAGCAATTTAGCAAGGCCCTTAGCAACTTAGTGAGACCCTGTTTCAAAATAAAAAATAAAATAGGGCTGGGGTAGCATTCAGAGGTAAAATATCCCTGGGGTCAATCCCCAGTACCACCACCACACACACAAAAAAATCAGCTGGACGTGGCGGCTCACGCCTATAATCCCAGTACTTGGGAGGCTAAGACAGGAGGATCCCAAGTTCAAGGCTAGCCTCAGTAACTTAGCAAGGCTCTCAGCAACTTAGTGAGACCCTGTTTCAAAATAAAAAATAAAATAGG
>PVJS01043839.1:0-16905 GCA_004027185.1 Glis glis | reverse complement strand
AAAAAAAAAAATAGGGCCGGGGGTGTAGCGCGGAGGTAGAACGCCCCTGGGTTCAATCCCCGGTACCGCAAAAAAAAAAAAAAAAAATTTATCTTAACTATAGTGTCTGCAAATAGATTAAGCTTCTGACTTTACATTAAGGCTACCATTTATTCATAAAATGTACACAATAATCCCTGAATTCCTTAATAAATTTGAAGGTAACAAAATTACTTCTCGCAATTACTCCCCCACATGCCCACTCCCTACCACTATTTCCTGCCTTATTTTTCTCCATGACACTTGGCAAATTTTAACTTCTAGACACTTTATTGTTTCTCTTCTCCTTCCTTGAATTTACATGCCACTAGGTCAGGGGTTCTGTATTTTACTCACTGGTTATAGGATCAGTGCTTGGACAAGTTCCTTACAAGTATTCAATATTTGTTAAGCGACAGAATGAAAAAATGAATTCCATACCATTAATTATGAGTAACTTCTGTTGGTCTTAACTTTTTAAAATGGGAAGATAGCCGGGCATGGTGGCGCATGCTTGTAATCCCAGTACTTTGGGAGGCGGAGACCCGAGGATCCGGGTTCGCGGCCAACCTCAGCGCGCGCACGATCGATAGATCGATCGATCTCCTCTCTCTCTCTCTCTCTCTGTCTCTGTCTCTCTCTACCTAGTGAGGCCCTCCGCAACTTCGTGAGACCCGGTTTCAAAAATAAAGCATAAAAAAAACAGGGCCGGGGATGTAGCGCGGAGGTAGAACACCCCTACGTTCAATCCCCAGTACCGCAAAAAAAATAAAAAAATAAAATAAAGTGGGAAGATAATGGTTGGGAATAAAGGAAAGTTAAAGCAGAAAGGGGGAGCCTTTTTTGTTGTTCAAAGAAGCCCCTAGAAAAAGATGAGGAAAAGTCAACCTAGTGAGGAGAACAAAATCAAAATGGATTTAAGAGTGGGCAGCTTTTCTCAAGATGGGATTACCATCACGCTATAAACACTATAAAGTCCAGGTACTGTAAATGTCTCTTTCCATCTCAATCATACAAGTTACTCAGCTCTCTGGAACCTCGTGGAACCCTGAAAAGTAGGAACCAGGATGCTGAAAGGAGGAAGCAACAACTCGAGTCAGAATCACTGGAATGAGGACCAGACACCAAGGGGATTAATGAAGCGAGGGAAGGCTTTGCAACAGCTCATCTCTGTAGCAAGATAAAATCAATGTCTGAGCATGTCACTGGAACTTCAGCAGAGGAAAACCTAAAATACTTCTAGTGAAGAAAAAGCTTCTGTCCTATCACTTGGATTTTCAAGACTTACTACAAATGGTTAGAAAAGAAACGCTTCATTTGTATTCCCAGTCCATCTACATCACTCCCAAAAATTTTCATCAATCTTTGAAATCCTTTTTTTTCTTTTTTCTTTTGGTTGGTACTGGGTATTAAACACAGAGGCATTCTACCTCTGAGCTACACCCCCAACCCTATTTTATTGTATATTTTGAAACAGGGTCTCACTAATTTGCAGAGGCTGACTGCAAACCTGTCATCCTCCTATCTCAGTCTCCTAAGTGCTGGAATTACAAGCATGTGCCACCACACCCAGCTTGAAGTTCTTCCTTATACTTCCCCAAAAGTAGTTCATGCTTTCTTAGTAAAAGTGAAGCAACCAAACATTACCTGTGTTGTGACATTTATTAACTAGAGCTATTCAGCTCTTATATTTAAGCAGTTGTAAGTGCCACTCAAGCAGGTTAGATGGGAAACTGAAGAAGGAAGGGTGGCAGAATGGTGAGCACAGTGCCCAAATATGCCAGTGTGCCTCAGCAAAAACAAAATGACAAAGTAAAGTCGCCATGGCCTCCTAACGGCCGATGCGAACCCTTTTGATTCCTTGGACCTCTGCAGTTTGATGCTATTTTTCCCATTATCAATCTCCCCCTAAGCAAGTCCTTTACACTAAAAAGAAGCAATTTAAGCACCCGCATTTAAAGACTTCAATATGATAATCCAAAGCAACAGAAATTAAGGGGACTAAAAGGGCAGATTCTTTGTTGGGAAATGAGATTATGGGTCAGATCTACTCTATTTTCCAGACTTCTTATATGGATCATTTTGATGGTAAGATTAAAAAGGGCAAAAAAAGCTCATTTCTTTTCTAGCCACTGAGTAAAACAAAAACCCAAAAAAGGACTAAGCTAAATTAATTTGGAATTTCTCAGTGAAGAAAGTTGGGATAATAACAGGTAACATTTATTAGGCGCTTACACTAAGCAGCAGTCACTGTGCTAAGCACTTTATAGTACAGATAGCAACACTGAGATGGGTACTATTACTATTCCCATTTTACAGGTAAGGAAATAGAAACAGAGAATTGAAGTAACTTGCCCAAGAGCATATAGCTATTTGCTATTGGAGCTGGAGGCAGGAGGTCTGACTTGAGAGCCTATATTCTTTCTTATCCAGTATAATTATGATGAAAATATATGATTTTTTTATTAAACCACATATACTTTTTAAAAAATGAGTATGCATTAACAAAGAAAAGGAATAAAAAACATAGAACTGGGCATGGTAGCACACGCCTACAATCCCAGTACTTGGCAGGCTGAGACAGGAGGATCACAGGTATGAGGCCGGCCTCAGCAACTTAGTGAAACCTTCGGCAATTTAGCAAGATCCTGTTTCAAAATTTAAAAAGGCTGGGGGTGTAGCTTGGAGGTAAAAGACTCTGGTTCAAACCCCTAGTCCAAGAGAAGGAAGGAAGGAGTTGGTTAAATAAAACAAGTTAAATGTCCTCCATCTGGTAGTAGATACCTAAATGTCTACCATAATCATTGCTGATGTTGCTATGAAATCATTTTAACTGAGTATCTCAAATTAATACTAGTCTGCTAATGAAATATACTGCCCTTTAAAAAGTTGTGAAAATACATTATTTTTTGATGTATTCACTGTCCTATTTCTATTCAGTTTCCTCCCTTCCTCCCCTACTTCCTCTCTGCCTTCATATCCTTTAAGACCAGTTTAGTTCCTCTTTCTCAAGAATACCTATATGCACACTTTACCAAGAAAACTCTAATATTAGTCTCTGTGCTCAATAGCTGTAGGATGGTACAAACTCAAAAAGTGAACTCAAACAGAAAAACAGTATTTCTTATGCATCTTCAGCTTTATTTTTTTATTTTACTTTAGTTATTTTTGTATATGTGGTACTGGGTTAATTTTGAAACAGGGTCTCCCTAAGTGACTGCACACTGGTCTCAAACCTGCAATCCTCCTGTCTCAGCCACCATGCCCAGATATCATCTGCTTTAGATATATGCAACTGCAAAATTCTACAAATTCTTATTTTTCTATTTTACACTTAGAATCCTGCCTTTAAATGGGACGTGGTGGCACACGCCTGTAATCCCAGTACTTGGGAAGCCGAGACAGGAAGATTGCGGGTTTGAAACCAGCCTCAGCAACTTAGTGAGGCCCTCTGCAACATAGTCAGACCCTGTTTCCAAATAATAAAATAAAAAGGGCTAAGCCGGGCATGGTGGTGCACACCTGTAATCCCAGTACTTGGAAGGCTAAGACAGGAGGATCACAGAATCAAGGACAGCCTCAGCAAGTAGTCATACTCTTGTCAACCTAAGTGAAACCCCATTTCAAAAAACAAAAGAATCCTGCCTTTAACAATTAGCACAAGTACTTGGGAGGCGGAGACTGGAGGATCTGGGTTTACGGTCAGCCTCCGCTACTTAGTGAGGCCCTATTTCAAAATAAAGAACAAAAGCCGGGCGTGGTGGCGCACGCTTGTAATCCCAGTACTTTGGGAGGCGGAGACCAGAGGATCCGGGTTCGCGGCCAACCTCAGCTCGCTCTCTCTCTCTCTCTCTCTCTCTCTGTCACTCTCCCTGTCTCTCTCTCTCTCTCTCTCTACTTAGTGAGGCCCTCCGCAACTTCGTGAGACCCAGTTTCAAAATAAAGCATACAAAATAGGGCCAGGGGTGTAGCTTGGAGGTAGAACGCCCCTGGGTTCAATCCCTGGTACCGCAAAAAAAAAATAAAATAAAACAAAGAATAAAAAATAGGGCTGGGGGTGTAGTTCAGCGGTAGAATGCCCCTGGGTTCAATCCCTGGTACCAAAAAAAAAGAAATAATTAGCACAAAAAAGTCTTCCCTTTTTTAACCTTTCTTCAAAATAGCTTTTCCATAATTATTTTTAAAAACAAGCAAATGCACCATTAGATGGTAACAAATAATCACATTTTCGTAATGTGTTTATTCTGAATCACTTCTAGAATTTACATAAATGTTTTACAAATAAATATAGTATATAAAATGCTAGTTACTTATCAATATACTAATATTTACTTTCATTCATTCACTCAACAAATGATTACTGAGTGCCCATATACCTTTTTATTGCTGAACCAAGATAAGTGTACCAGGTAAGGACACAGATGCTGAAGTTAAAAGGATCTTGGTTTGAAACCTAGCTCTTATACTTATTGGCTCAGAGACCCAGAGTAGTCAGTCAAATTCCAGGTTAATATTTCACTTGTCTATTTGATGGGAGGAAAATTATTACTTCTAAGGTCTTCACAGGTTTTAAATAATTATGTAAAAAACTTAGCACTTAGTAAGAGCTCTACACATGACAACCATGGTAGATATGTTGTAATACAGAAGAAAATATAGTTGAAGAAGATGGCTAATAAATGTTTCTGTCTAAGATGGAAATTTATGCAACTCCATATTAAAGATACATAAAAACCAAAAATCTTAAGATTATGTAAGAAGGTTTTCACTTTTTAAAATGAGATACACAAACTATATAGACTATATAGGGTAAAATGACCAAAAAATGAAGATAGGAAAACAAGAAAAAGATGGATGAAGAAAATGTTGAAAGCTGCTGAGTTTAGATGATCAGTGTACACTATTCTATTTCTGTGAAAATACAATTTTTTTTTAAAACTGTGAATCCAATTCCCAGAATGTGCCTAACATTTCCTCATATTCAGGAGAAATCAGGATTTGAGCCTTGAGATCTATTGAACTAACAATGAATGGTACCTCCATACTCAGTAATTCAGTACTGGTCAAGTTTTCCCAAACCAGCCTACCTTTCATTATAAAGGTAAACAGAAGGAATTCTTAAGAATGCATTAAAGGGTAAAAAAAAAAAAAAAATGCAAGCTTTTCAGTTGCTTGTTAATATTACATCAAAACAGCAGCAATGCATTTTTCCCCTGCGGCCTTCAAAAATATGAAATACTTCCACTTTATCTACTTTTAAAATGACAAGGCACAGCCCCAAAACCTGAAGTGAACACAACAGAGTTGCTAGTATGTTCAAATTTTGAGCGACTCCATTACTAATTCGTACAAAGGTCCTATGTGATGTTTCTAGGTTGCTTTTGGATTTTATCACTGATTAATCAACACAGCAAACCCGGCAGGGAGTCAATTAATTTCTTTTGAGAGTCTTAAGAAGCTTAACCTACAGTCTCTGCTAACCTAACAAGCTAACAACACAAAATTTCAAGTCACACCTTGCACGTCTCTGAGTAAGCAAGTAAACACTAGTAAAACAGAACAGAAGCATGCAGTAAAGCAGTAATTTTTGTGCTAACCTCAATTCCTACCGTCAAGTGGTTGGCTCCATCAAAAATATTCCTAACTCATTATGAACACAAGCCTCCAATGAAGCACACTGGCCATCGGCAATCATTCAGCAACACAGCAGAGGATCAATACACCCAAAGAACCTTGTACAGCACGAGAGCCATCTGCAGCTACGGCCTCGGTTTACCCATTCGTTCCGCACATGCAGGCGTCTTTTTTTTTTTAATAGGCAATAGCTTCACTCTGGCTTCAGCGATCACATCCCTCCGCGCCTCGCGTGGACCCTGGAAGTCGGCAGCGCCGAAGTCAGAGTGCACCATGCCCCCACTCGGTCCACGCGTGCGGTGGCCGCCGGGCACCCGCCCCCCCGTCCTCTCGTGACTCGGGCTACTTTGACGCACCTGGATGCGGCTCACCTGACACTCTGCACCAACCATGACCAAGAAGGAGCACCAACCAACTCTGCCAAAATAAAACGGGGTCCCCGAGGAAGCGGGCGGGCCCCTCAGGCCCTCTCCTGCCTCCACCCCCGCAAGCCCGGGGGTCGGGCGGCCCGGGCCGGGCGGCGACCGCCACCTGCCCGGCCAGGCGCCGCGGGGTCCCGGCCTGTCGCCCCGGAGCGGCCCGGCGCGGAGCGGGGCAGGACCCGGGCCGGGGTTTCCGCCCGGCGCGGCGAGCCCGCCAGGGGCCTAGCGCGGGGCCGCCGGCTCCCCACGCCCGTGCCCGCCGCCCCGCCGGCCCCGAGCCGCCTCGGAGGGGCCGCCGCACCTGCCCGCGCCGCGCCGCGCACCCACCTGGCGCCCCCGCCGCTCGTCCCGGCGCGCCCCCGCGCTGTCGGCCCCCGCGGCGCGGGCACGAGCACGGGCGCGGGCGCGAGCACGGGCGCGCGCGGGAGACCCCGCCGCCCGCCGCCCGGGGGTCGTCGGGCCTCCGCCGCGAACCTGTTGCGCAGCCTGTCACGGCCGCTCGGCTCGGCCGGCACCGCCTCAGCCCCACAACAACATGGCGGCCGCGGCCTCCGCAGGAAGCCGGGGGGCGGGAGGAGGCGCCGGGCTGGGCCGCGGAGGGCCCGCCCGCCGGCCCCGGCTCCCCGCCGCCCGCGCCCGCCCGAGCCCGCGGCGCCCCGCGCTCCTCACCCCGAGCCCCGGCTGCTCCCGAGTGCTCGCCGCGCTCGCCGCGGCCGCCCAGCCCCGGACCTGCGCCCTTCCTGCGGCGACGGCCACCTGGCTCCTCCTCCCGAGGTGACAGGCCGGGCTCGGCGGGTGCGCTTCCTGCCACCGGGACCCCGGCGCGGGACGGGGCGCATCCCGGCTGCTCCGCGCGCACCACCGAGCTTCCTCCGCCGAGCTGGGGACCCGAGCCTCCGGGCAGCTGGGAGTGGGCCACGGGAAGGACGTGGCGCCCACTCTTGCTCACGGGTCTGTCACAGGCCTCGCGAACCCTTCTCAGGGACCCCTCAGGGATTTAGCCATATCCAGGGGTCGCCCATTCGCCGTTCCTCCCCCTTCTCCATAACACACAAGAAGGGCCAACGAGGAGCCCCCTCTGCCCTATTCACACACAGGAAGAGCTCCCCGGATGGTGTCACCCAGCTGTAAGAAGACTCTCTCCCCAAACTCTGTAGCTTGCAGAAGCTTAACATTTTTCCCCATCCCATAACCACCTGACAGGTGAAACTCAAACTCGGAATTTCTCTTTTTTCCCTCCCTTCCAGCTCCTTGTCTACTCACAAAACACCAGACTTAAACTCACCAGCATCTCCCCAGGGCTTGCCTTTGACACAGCATTCTTTCAGGAGAAAGGCTTTTCTTTTTGATTGGGATGAGGGAGGAGTCAGTTGTTCTTATGAGCAAAATGGGCTATGTCTGTTGGCTTTTAGAGGCAGGGTCAGGACTGGTCCCAGGAATAAAACCTGTGATGTCCCTATGACTTTTGTTGGTATGGGAGAAATCCGTGCAGGTCTAATGACCCCATGGTTTCCATTTCTTACTTGTTGGGGAGGTGGAGGTAGCAAGGCTGACTTGAGAGAGATGGCTGCAAGGCCCAGGCCTCTCTCAACTGGCCAGCCAACTCTGGTGAGGAATTTAGCAAACATCAAGGGCGATAAACAGGCTTTTCCCGCTCTCACACTCGTTCCTAACTCTTCGATTGGGACTTGACCAAGACCTGACAGACAGGTCCTGAGCTTCAGTGACATTGATCTGACTCTTTGGTATCAGTCTAGGAAGTCCCTGGCTTGCTGCGGACCAGTCAATATGTCTCCGTCTGCAAACATACCACCCCAACTAGGAACAGTACTCCTGAGCACATGGGCTCATTCCTACCACATCCTTCACCAATTAATCGTAGTACTACGGTTCAGGGCCCATATTCAAGAGGCTAAGCCTCAGAATCCTTCTCAATATATTACTCCAGAGAGTTAACCTGTTAGGTAAAACCTATTTATTTTTTAAATTCCTGATAGGCAGATAGCCAGTCTCCATTTCCTTTCCATCATTAATCAATGTCATTTGTGTTTCAAGGTTCTGGAGCTGGTACAATTCACCCTGAGTCCTCTTTCTCTCTGAAGAAGGTGCCAAATCTTCAGCAGGATAAAAATGGAATTTTTAGAAAGGGATGTTTACTTAAAAAAAATCTCTCTAAAATAAACTAAAAAAAAAAGCTAAATTGGGCATGGTGGTGCACGCTTGTAATCCCAGTACTTGGAGGCTGAGACAGGAGGATCTTAGGTTTCTAGGCAGCCTCAGCTACTTAGTAAGGCCCTCCACAACTTAGTGAGACCTTGTTTCAAAATAAAGATTAAAAATAGGGCTGGAGGTGTAGCTTGTAGGTAGAATGCCACTGGGTTCAATCCCTAGTACTGCAAAAAAAAAAAAAGGTAACTTTTTTTTTTTGCAGTACAGGGGATTGAATGCAGCGGCGTTCTACCTCCGCGCTATGCCCCCGGCCCTATTTTTTATACTTTTATTTTGAAACCGGGTCTCACGAAGTTGCTAAGGGCCTCACTAAAGAGAGAGAGAGAGAGAGAGAGAGAGAGAGAGAGAGAGACAGGGAGAGAGAGAGCAAGAGAGCTGAGGCTGGCCGCGAACCCGGATCCTCCGGTCTCCGCCTCCCAAAGTACTGGGATTACAAGCATGCGCCACCACGCCTGGCAAAGCTAACAACTTCTGATGGGTACTGGCATCCTGTACACATGCCTATAATATTCCAAGCACTAAAACAACTATATCCCAGGGTTCCATTTAGAACTTTGTCCATCCTATCCGATACTGTCAACAGCCCAAAATACAAGAACCTCCAATTATCTATCCTCTCTCACACAAGTAGATAGTTCAAGGATAAATTTGGACAACATTAAGCATTTGGTGATTAGATATAAGTAATGAGGGAGGAAAAAGAGTACAGGATTCTGAGGTTTCTGGCCTAGGTTATGGTAGTTCTATTCAAGGAGATAAATAGTGAACTATAGGAGGAAAGCACAGACCTTGAAAGTGGCCAAAGGAACATTCTCCTTACTTTTCTTGCTGCTTCTAGATCATTGTTTTCTACTCACATGCAAAGTTCTTCTCCTTTGAGACTTAAAAACACCAGCTGCACCCTTCCTCCCTCCTTCTCTCTATCATTTACTAACTTCCAGGGCACTCTGTTTACCAAGGACTTGAACACCTGGAGCAATCGGTCCTCTCCACCCAGTACCCTCATCATCATCATCTTTAGGTATTCATGATTCACATAGGTGATGTATCCACCAACCCACTGCATTCACTTCCTCTTCTCATCAGGCAGGCCTTGAAACTGTATTTGTAAATCCCCTGCTTAGTATTTCCCACCACCTCTTGCTCACCCCGATACCTGCTGGAGATGCAAATTTCTGTCATCAAATTAAGGAAAAAAAAAATCACAGTCATTATTTCTTCAAATACTTTTTTCTTCTCCATTCTCTCCCTTATCTCCTGGCATTCCACCTGCACATGTAGTTGAGCAAAGAAGGCGACCTAACTGAGGGAGACTGGAGGGGGGAAGAGGGAAATACACTAATGCACATGAGGTGTACACACAAACTTATCAGAGTCAATCACTATGCTGAGCACGGAAAGGAGGGAAGGGGGAGGGGTTAGGGTGGGATTTGAGGGAGGGCTAAATGAGCAATGTGTGCATGCATGCTTCTGATACCCTGATACTTATCAAAACGTATAATTACAATGCACCAATAAATGTAATAAATAAAAAAGTTTAAAAAAAAGATGTGCTCCAACAAGATAGCAGTGTTCCACCATGGAATACCAGAAAACCTGGCTCTCTACCCTCCTGGATCCACAGGATATCTTAGAGACAGGAGTAGCGAGTGCTGGCTTCTTTTAAAGCTCTGCTGCTTTTACCTCCTATCTTTGGTAGGAGTTAGTCTGCCTCTACTGTCAGCCACTGTATTTTCTAGCCCGGGTGACTATTCTAGTCTCCTGTAGGAGAAAAAAAAAAAAATCAAGCCAGGCGTGGTGGTGCACGCTTGTAATCCCAGTACTTGGGAGGCTGAGACTGGAGGATACCGGTTAGCAGCCAGCCTCAGCTACTTAGTGAGGCCTCCACAACTTAGTGAGACCCTTTTTCAAAATAAAGAATAAAAAACAGGGCTGGGGGTGTAGCTCGGAGGTGGAATGCCCCTGGGTTCAATTCCCAGTACCGCAAAAAATAAAAAAATAAATTAAAAAAATCACAATCTCTCCATAACACACACACACACACACACACACACACACACACACACACTGTTACCTGGGTGAAAAGTGAAGTTTGTCCCTTTTTCAGTTTCTTTTTGTTCTTAAACCCAGATTAAAAACAAAAACAAACAAATAAGCAGGGCCTGGTGGAGCACCCTTGTAATCCCCATACTTGGGAGGCTGAGACCTGAGGATCCTGGTTCGCAGCCAGCCTCAGCTACTTAGTAAGGCCCTCTGCAATTTAGCGAGACCCTGTTTCAAAATAAAGAACAAAAAATAGGGCTGGGGGTGTAGCTCGGAGGTAGAACGCCCCTGGGTTCAATCTCCAGTACCGCAAAAAAAAAAAAAAAAAAAAGATGTGCTGACAGTGGTCTTTTGTGTATAAAGAACTAACGTTAGGTCAATATGGGAAACCAAGCTGAGGCCGCACTAGTATTTGATCATAAGAACAGAGGAAAAGCATGCCTAGTAGGACAATCTGTCCAGAAAAAGGGCTAGGCCTTTATTTGATGTGTATTTGTCAATTCACTAACTGGGTACTAACTGGTATTTGTTTTTATTAAGTAAATAGTTATTAAGAACCTCCATGCCCTAATTCAAGGGAATGGTCAATAGGACAGATCTGGTCCTCAACTCTTAGTTTCCGGAACTCACAAACCCTGTTCTAGAGCCAGGGGCAGAAGAGAAGCCGAAAAATAGGAGTGACTTACAGGGAAAGAGACGGGAAGGGAAATTCCCAATGCTAGCATGGGAGGAAGGAACATTCCCACTTTAGGGCCAACTTGTGTTGTGCCTAACTTGAGACTCTGGCTTAATGCCTGGCGGTACCGGAAAGCCTGTGCCAGGCAAGCTGAAGGGGGACATTAGCCCAGACCTGGCGCAGGGCCAACACTGAAGGGTGGAGCCAAAGGCCAGACTGGGTGAGGCCCTGAAGGCCCCGACAGGAAGTGCTCATTCATGACTGAAGCAGCAGGGCTTCCAGCGTGGCAGGTGTAGCTCAGCAGAAGGGAATCCAGTCTGCATTCAAGAGTCAGACGTGCTTCCTGTCTGGCATGTATGCCCAGCTGTCTTCATTTCATTCTTGCTGTCTACAGACAAACTTGGAGTGATATCAGTTCCCTTCTGATAATATAATAATGCAGCATTTTTTACAAAGTTGTGTGTGTGTGTGTGTGTGTGTGTGTGTTGCTGGGGCTGGAACCCAGGGCCTTGTGCATGCCAAACCACATGCAGTACTACATTCCGAACCCCTACGTTTTAAAATTTCATCTATTGCCGGGCGTGGTGGTGCACGCTTGTAATCCCAGTACTTGGGAGGCAGAGACTGGAGGATCGGGGTTCGCGGCCAGCCTCAGCTACTTAGTGAGGCCCTCCGCAACTTCGTGAGAACCGGTTTCAAAATAAAGTATAAAAAATAGGGCCAGGGGTGTAGCTCTGAGGTAAAACATCCCTGGGTTCAATCCCCGGTACCGCAAAAAATAAATAAATAAATAAAAATTAAAAAATAAAATTTCATCTATCCTTGCAATAATCCTGGGAATTAGTAAAGTTCTGTTTGTGATCCTCTAACCTTGGTCGATACCAAGGAGAGGTAAAATCAGGCTGGGGCCTTTTGTTTCTGGAATTTTCCCATGCCCAGTTGTGATTTTTTTTTTTCCTCCTTTACATAAACAGAGGCCTTACTCTTCTAGGTTTAGATAGCAACAATGTTTTCCTTTAAAATACACAGTGGATCAGATTGTTTTGTACTGCTTGTCCCAGTTTGGGCAGACAAACATTTTTATTTCTAGTATTGCCATTTCTTCTCCCTAAGACAATATTTTGAACCAATGAAACTTAAGAAAGATAACTCTTCTTACCCTTGGCTCTAGGGAGTGAGAGATGGTGTAGCTGCCCTGTCTCTGGTGTCAGGACTTAGAACACTATACCATGGTAAACTGCAGGCAAATGTTAAGGCCACGTTTTGTTTTTTTTTTTTTTTTGTTTTGTTTTGTTGTACCAGGGATTGAACCCAGGGGCGTTCTACCTCCAAGCTACACCCCCAGCCCTATTTTTTTATACTTTTTTTTTTTTTTTTTGCGGTACGGGCGATTGAACCCAGGGGCGTTCTACCTCCGTGCTACACCCCCGGCCCTATTTTTTATACTTTATTTTGAAACCGGGTCTCACAAAGTTGTGGAGGGCCTCACTAGGTAGAGAGAGAGAGCTAAGGCTGGCGGATCCTCCGGTCTCCGCCTCCCAAAGTACTGGCATTACAAGCGTGGATTTGTTTTTGCAGTGCTGGGGATCAAACCCAGGGCCTCATGCCATCCAGGCAAGTGCTCTACCACTGAGCTACACCCCCTGGCCCCTGTGAGGCCACATTTTGATTGTTTAAATGATACACTTGAAACTTGCCCAATCCTGGCTTCCCTTATGAAAACAAGATGATCGTCTAAAAATTGGAGCTATGAAATTACAGTCCGAAGTGCAGCCAGCAACCTCAAGTTGGTGAACAGCCTCATCTACCCTGAAAAGGAATGGCCAAATGAGGAGTTTTCTGCCTGAGGCTGGGAGGAGAGTAGGATTTGGATGCTTAGTGCTATTTGCCATTTCTATTTTTTTCTTTTTGTATTGCATGTATCCAATGAATATGCTTTTCCCCCTTTCCCTAGTACCTATAGCTTAGGAGTGCTTCTTTCACTAGAGCCACGTAGGGAATCAAGAAAGAACAAAAATAGACTGCAAATTAACTGCAGAAGCCATTCCTCACCAAGTGAATATTTTTGGATATTTTTATAAATGGAAAAACCTGAATGTCAGAGAAACTCCATTACTTGAACAAAGTCTTAAGTACTGCGAATGGCTAATATCCAGTTCTCCTGACTCTTAATCACCGTCACTATTGTTTGCTGAGTGTGCCAAGCACGCACATATATATTATCTTTAATGCTTACGATAACACTTCATAGCAGGTATTATTAATCATATCTAACAAACTAAGGGACTGAAATTTAGAGAAACTGGCTAATTTTTTCACAGTCACATATTTATAAAGCTAGAATCCGATTTTTTTTTGGTATAGTACTGGGGATTGAACCTAGGGAAATACTACCTCCAATCTACCTCCAATCTACAACACCGGCCCTTTTTTAATTTTTAATTTTGAAACAGAGTCTCACTAGGTTGCTGAGAGTCTCACTACATTACTGAGGCTGTCCTTAAACCCATGATCCTCCTGTCTCAGCTTCCCAGGTACTGGGATTACAGGCGTGTGCCACCACGCCTGGCTTCATGTGTATGTGTGTGTGTAGGGGGGCGATATACTGAAGATTGAACCAGGGATGTTCTACCTCTGAGCTACACCCCCAGCCCTTTTTATTTTTTCTTTTGAAACAGGGTATCACTAGGTTCTTAAGAGTCCCACTACTTGCTGAGGCTGTCCTTGAACCTGCAATCTTCCTGTCTCAGCCTCCCAAGTACTGGGATTATAGGCATGCGCGACCATGCCCAGATTGATTCTTGATTTTTATAATTGTAAAGTGCATGCTCTTTCTACTCTCTGTAATACTTCCACTGACTATATTACAGCTGGTTAATAATTTCTCCTTTATTTTTGTATTAAATGTACATGAGTATGAACTTCCAAAAGAACTTATCTTGGAAGAACAGTTACCCAAAGTCTGAATGCAAATGTTAGTTCAAGTCCCATCTTATACTCAGACGCACCATGTGATGCTCCTGGGGTTGGCGATTCTTCCCTATGCTAAAGGGCCCCAAATTCTTTTTGTTGGCCACAATTTCCAGGTGTAACCTACATGGTCTTTTTTCCTGGATTCCTTTAAGACTCAGTCATGTAAATAACATAACTCTTTAGAAAAGAGAATCCACCTACTCATGTGAAGAGGAATGGGCAGCAGTGGCCTTAAAGATGTGCATGCAGTCTGACCAGTGTGAGCCTTAGTAAGTCATTAAATGAACGTTTTGCCATTCATGACCACTCACAGTGACCCAAGATAATTTAGGAAGGTCAGATTACTCAAATACTTAGAGAAGCATCATTATATTCCAAATAGGCGGTTTAAAGAAAATAAAATCTTCTTAATATCTCCGTCTGATTTTCAATTCTGTGAAATGACCATATCTGATTACTATTTCTTTCCTCTTTATTATATAATTTTCAGGTAGTAAAATGCATGCATCATAAATTTGCCAGTTCCTAAATTTTTGTGGTACTGAGGATTGAACCCAGGGGCATTCTACCTCCAAGTTACACCCCCAGCCCTATTTTTTTTATTCTTTATTTTGAAACAGGGTCTCACTAAGTTGCAGAGGTCCTCGCTAAGTAGCTGAGGCTGGCTGCGAACCTGCGATTCTCCTATCTCAGACTCCCGAGTACTGGGGTTACAAGCATGGCGCCACCATGCCCAGCTCCTAAATTTTTGTATTAGTAAAATCATACAGTATATATACATCTATCTCTGGCTTCTTTTGCACAATGTTGTATTAAATACATTTTGAAGCCAGGTGCAGTGGCACATGCCTATACTCCCAGTGACTCAGGAAGCTGAGGGAGGAGGACCACAAGTTTAAGATCAGCCTGGGCTGGGTGTGATGGCACACACCTGTAATCCCAGTACTTGGGAGGCTGAGACAGGAGGATCGCAGGTTTGCAGCCAAATAGTTACGCTGGGCAGATATTTATTTATCAGAGTCTTGAAAAGAACATCTCCTTCAGTGAAATCTACTGATCAAAGCTTCCTTAAGCCACAGGCTCATTATGGTGAGATTTTTTTTTCATGTGTTTCAAAAGGAATTAACCCCACCTCCCATTTCAATAATTTAGGCAAGTGCTTTTCTTTGTACAGGGAAACATAAAACTCTCAATTCCACTTCATAATGACCAGGTATTTGTAGCAGTTAAGATGTTTGGTTGGAAATAACAGGAATGAGCTCTAGGGACTTCAGAAAAATACAGGAGAAAAAAACCTTATATATTATATAAGGTTATAGGTGTGTGCCGATGTCACCAGGCAAGATGGAATGAAACTGAACTATCCAGGCATCTATCTATCATCTATCTATCTATCTATCTATCTATCATCTATCTATCTCTTTATCTATCTATCTATCATCTATCTATCATCTATCATCTATCTATCTATCTATCATCTATCTATCATTTATCGCTCTATCATCTATCTATCATCTATCTCTCTATCTATCATCCATCTATCTATCATCTATCTATCTATCTATCATCTGTCTATCTCTGCACTTGTGCTTCATTTTCTATGTACAGAGGGAGGAATGAGTGGTGGAGCACAGAGGATTTTTAGGGCAGTGAAAATATTCTGTATACTATAACGGTGGATACGTGTCATTAGAAATTTTTACAAACTCACAGAAAGTACAACCCCAAGAGTAAATCCTAATTTTAAACTATGAAGCTTGGAGTTGGGCATGGTGGCCAAAGCCTGTAATCCTAGTACCTGGGAAGCTAAAACAGGAGAATCACAGATTCAAGGCCAGTGCACAATAATTTAGCGAGACTCTGTCTCAAAATAAAAGGGCTGAGGGTGTGGCTCTGTGGTAGAGTGCCCCTGGATTCAATCCCAGTACCACAATAAAATAAAATAAACTATGAAGTTTGGGTAATGCTGTGTTAATGCAGGTTCATTAACTGTAACAAATATACTGCTCTGGTAGGGATGTTGATAACTGGACAGTCTACGCATGTGGCAGCAGATACATGGAGAAATCTCTGTACCTTATGCCCAATTTTCTGTGAACTTAAAACTGTCCTAAGCTGGGCGTGGTGGCACATGCTTGTAATCCCAGTACTTGGGAGGCTGAGACCAGAGGATCTGGGTTCGTGGCCAGCCTCAGCTACTTAGTGAGGCCCTCCGCAACTTAGTGAGACCCTGTTTCAAAATAAAGAATAAAAAAAATATGGCTGGGGGTATAGCTCAGAAGTAGAATGCCCCTGGGTTCAATCCCCAGTACCGACCAAAAAAATAAAATATAAAAAATAAAATAAAACTGTTCTAAAAAACAGTCTATCCTAAAAATTTCTTTGCAGTATGCTACTATCTTTGAGAATATTAAGATGGCTTGCTATATTTTAGTTCACTCAGATGCTTGGGGGGAGCTGGATGATATCATAAGGTTTATGTTGTCATCTTATCATCTGGGGCTAGAGAGAGTTATTGAAATTGTATTACAACTCTAGCTTTCTCTTCTTTTAAAAATTATTTTTTGTCCCATGCCAGAGCAAACTGGCCCCGAACCATTGCCTGGCCTCTGCCTGTAGGCTGTTGGCACTGAAGTGGGCTGCCCAGTGAAAAAACAAATTATTTTTAAGCTGGGTGTGGTGGCACACGCTTGTAATCCCAGTACTTGGGAGGCTGACACAGGAGGATCCGGGTTCGCGGCCAACCTCAGCTACTTAGTGAGGCCCTCCGAAACTAAGTGAGACCCTGTTTCAAAATAAAGAATAAAAGCCGGGCGTGGTGGCGCACGCTTGTAATCCCAGTACTTTGGGAGGCGGAGACCGGAGGATCCGGGTTCGCGGCCAGCCTCAGCTTTCTCTCTCTCTCTCTCT
>PVJS01043838.1:0-16905 GCA_004027185.1 Glis glis | reverse complement strand
TTTCTTATGTGGGCACTCAGTGCTATAAATTTTCCTCTTAACACCGCTTTCAGGGTGTCCCACAGATTTTGGTATGTCGTGTCTCTATTTTCATTTAATTCCAGGAATTTTTTTATTTCTCCCCTTATTTCTTTCCTGATCCAGTCCTCGTTCAGGAGTGTATCGTTCAGTCTCCATGAACTTATGTGATTACTTTTTGGTAGAAAAAAATTTCAACATAGCAAAGCAATTGGGATGCTGCATGGATACTTTTAATTGCTTACAGTGAAATAAGAGAGCAGACTAGGAATGCACAATTTATCGTTAAAAGAGAAGCAGAGCAGAAAATTGTGGAAAATCCTCAGCCTTAAGATTTGATGGAGAATGAAACATTTTCAGGAGAGAAAATCAACAATGTGGCTGAGTGGCTGTGTGCTAAGGAGATTATTACAAATACAAGGGCTCATCATGCTCAGGACCACCTTGAGTCTCTTCCCTGGGAGCTCTGGTGAGCACACTATAGCTGTTCCAGCTGTGGCTCAAGTGGTCTTTTTTTTTTTTTGTGGTACTGGGGATTGAACCCAGGGGTGTACCCCCGGCCCTATTTTTTTATTACAAGTGTGTGCCACCACGCCTGGCCCTCAGTTGGTCTTTAGTGCAGCTCTTCCTGCTACTCCGGGGCACAACTGGTAAATCTTGGTGGCAATGTAGCTGCAAGCCTGCAAAATGTAAGAGCTAAGGGGACATGCCACTTTGATTTCAGATGATGTTATACACAGACTGGGGTCTAGAAATAGACTTGCCATATGGTTAGAACCACCACAGAGAGACCCCACTGGTACAATGCCTAAGAAAAAGAGGAAAAAGAAAGAAGACCAAAATAGTTAAAATTGCAATCAAGGAAGGAGTGTTACAACCAATTTTAGGGAATATAAATGATTAAAGAGACTAAACAACTCTATGCCCTGAATAAGTACATAAATTGCTAGAAATGCACAAATTACCCAGATAGAATCATGACAAAAAAATAGAGAATCTGAATAGACTTATTATTAGCAAGGAGATTGAATCTGTAATAAAAAAAAAAACTTCAAGCCATGAAAATCTCAGTTCCAGACAGCTTCACTGCTGAATTATTTCAAATATATGAAGCAGAATTCACCCAAATGCTCATTAAATTCCTACAAAAACTAAAAAGGGGGAACACATCCAAATATCCTATGAGGCCTACATTTTCTTGATAAAAAAAGCAATATTTTCTTCATTTTTCAACCCACATGTACTTTGTGGACCCTAGTAATTTTCACAATTTCTTATATAGATCATTACTAGTCCATATATTTATCTTAAAGATTCATGTGACTTATAAATTTGTCTTTGGTTTACCTTTTATCCCTATAATTTGTATATGTGTTTTATAAAATTTAAATTCCTCAAAATCTTGCAGTCACTCTTTTCATCTTTCCAGTTTCCTCTTCATCAGTATTATTTCATTTTTATATAAAAATTCAACCTATAGTCTCAATGATATTGTCATCTTCTCAGTAGCATCCCGTAGAGAATTGTGTTAATGGGATAAAGACTACATAGCCATCAATTCTTATTAATTCTCTGATAAGTGAGATGAAACAATTGCATCTGTTAAAAATCAGAAACTTTGTTTTTGGGCAAAGTAAGAGGTTTTCAGAATAAAATTAGTATGGAGGCATTTTAACATAATTTTAGCAAATTGATTACCTGCAATTTGAGAGCAATATAGGGCTTCATACTTCAAATATATACACTATTACTCCTTAAGGATTTTAGAAGGAGTTAATAATTTGAAAATTTCATTAGCTTTAGTAATTCAGACAGAAAAGACCCTTCTAAATGTAAGATGGGTCTCTTTTTCTTCATTTTTCTCTTTTCTTCCCTTTTTATTTTTCATCTTTTCTACCTCTTTTTGTTTTCTTATTTAGTAACACTAAAACAGAAATTTGTATTAAATGACATTTTTAAATCAAGTAAGATGTAACAAATAGCAAATAATTATTTTTACTGTACTTGAATTCCCAAACTTTTCAAAATAATATATTCATACCAATAAAGAAGGTTTAGGAGATTATTTCATAAGTTGACTGACAAAATGAAAAGGACAAAATGAAAATAAAAAATGCATTTAAAGCACATTTTGATTTTACATTTAATTTTCATCTACCTAAAGGAAAACACTAGTTGCAATTTCACATTTTTGCATATTAAAATTTGTACTTCAGTGAAAGTATGATTACTCTGTTCAATAAGAAAGAGTTAATTAATTTAAAAGTATATTAGTAATGTTCCTTATTGTTGAAGAGTAACACAATGAGTAAAGTAGGCACAATGACCTCTACTAACGTATAGATTCCATTTGGTTAGAAAATAGGTAAATATGCCATGAGATTGTGATTGAGGGTACAAGGAAGTACCAATCATTCATTACTTTGCCTTGTTCTAGGCTTATGATGATGCCACATTGCATTTTAACTGTTGTTTTTTAAAATACATATTTATTTTATTAAATACATAATCAGATTCCAACCATCAGACTTGAACTGTATATCATCATACAATGTTTTCTACTTATCTTCAACCTTCTGCTATGACTCAGAAAAATGGAATTGCTGGCCTTTTTAGTATTTTATTTTATTTTTTGTACTTTTATTGGTACATTATAGTCTCATTTCATAATGTAGTTCATTGTGATGGTGACATACATGCACACAGCACTTGGTAAGTTTTCCCCCGGCTCACTTCCTGCTCCCCCCTTCCCCATACAAAATATTGAGATTGACATTGGTATTCTCACATATGTTCATAATGTCAGTGAAAGTGTTTCCTTTGTTAATCCTCCCTCTCCTGGCTCTGACCCTCCCCAAGGCCACCTCCCTGGCTCCACTGGAATTTCTCTTCCAGTATCTAAAGTCCCTCTTATATCTCAATTACTCCCTAGCTTCCTCATATAAGAGAAAACATATGACCTTTTACTTTCTGTGACTGATTAACCCCACATATGGAGACTATAACATAATGTTCTCCAGGTCCTTCCATTTTCCTGCAAATGACATAATTTTGTTCTTCTTTATTGCTGAGTAGAATTCCATTGTGTGTATATCACATAATTTTATGATCTGTTCATCTGTTGATGGCCACCTGGGTTGGCCATTATGAAAATTTGGCTATTATGAAAAACATACATTAGAGAAAAGACAGCCTTTTCAATAAAGGGTGTTGGGAAAACTGGTTATCCATTTTTAGAAAAATGGAATTAAATTCCTACCTCTCACCCTGCACAAGAGTCAGCTCAAGATGGATCAAAGACCTGGAAATTAGAGCAGAGATTTTTAAATTACTAGAGGAGGGCATAGGTCCAACACCTCCGAGATATAGGCCCAGGTAGAAACTTCCACAGAAAGACCCCCAACGCTCAGGAAATTAAAATAAGAAATAAGTGGGACTGCATTAAACTAAAAATTTTCTGCTCATCAAAGAAAACCATCAAGAGTCTAAAGAGAGAGCCTATAGAATGGGAGAAGATCTTTGCTACCTATTCTTCTGAAAGAGGACAAAAATCTAGAATATGCAAAGTACTTAAAGACTTAACACTAAAAAAACTAATAACCCAATCATGAAATGGGCACCTGAACTAAATAGACACTTTACAGAACTAAATAGACACTTTACAAAAGAAGACATGCAAATGTCCAATAAATACATGAAAATATTCAACATCATTAGAAATCACGGAGATGCAAATCAAAACTACACTGAGATTCCATCTAGTCCCAATTAGAATGGCAATCATCAGGAAGTCAAACAACAATAAATGCTGGTGAGGATGTGGGGAAATAGGAACTCTTCTGCACTGTTGGTGGGATTGCAAATTAGTTCAGCTGCTGTGGAGATCAGTGTGGAGATTCCTCAGAAAACTGGAAATGGATCCATCATAGGATTCAACTATATTACTCCTGGGTATCTTTCCAAAGGGACTGAAATCAGAATATTATAGTAATACATACCATGTATTACTATATATTATTATAGTAAAACATACCATGTTTATAGCAGCACAATTCATGTTAACTGTTATACTTTTTAAAACTTAATTTTAGAATTTTAAAAAATAGAATTCTTATCTATAGAGTTAGTTTAAGTTATGTGACTTTAGAGCATTCCTTGAGTATTTACAATGTACAAGGCACTTTAGAAATACAAAGATAATTAATCCACATTAGTTTATAGTTTTCCTCAAGTAAAGTTGTAATCCAGGCTGAGAAACTAACTTGTAAATTGCTCTTTATATTTCAAGACTGGGTGAAATAAATTCTATATTATAGGTTTACAAAAATGAATGTCTTTGGTAGCAATTATAGGTGAAAAAATGAAGCGAGACAGGGGATTGAGAAACAGATAGAAGGGAACCGGCAATAAAATGAAATGAGCTGTTTCTAGAACTTTTAATTCCTCATATCTACTGAAACCTTGATACAGAAGCCTAATGTCTATTATTTATTAGCCTCCTGTTCAATGGAAGGATATTTACATTAACTGATACCACTCTATGCTTCTGATGACCTGGGATGTTAAAAGCTAAAGCCATTTAAAGCCCCTCAGCTTGATTTTGGCATAATTGTCTGTAAGTGAGCTTCTAGAGATTAGTTGAGGTAACTGGAGGCAGTCACTGGAAATAGGTTAAGAATAGATCACCTATTTAGTTAAATGTTGGGTAAAGAATTGGTTTCTATGTGGATTATCAATTTTAAATATTACAATTTTAAATTAATACTTAATAAATACAGGTCATCATGTAACATTTTCCATTAATTCTAAAGACACTTTGAGAGAACTTGGGGTATATCTTGGCCATCATCACATGAATTGAATCATTTTTTATTGTCTGATTTTTCCAGGAGATATTCTAGTAATATTTTATTTTCCATATTGTTTTTATTCAGGAAATATGTATACTTATTAAGGTCATATACCTAATTTTTGCATGACTCTTTCACCAAGTGCTAGACTTTGGCTTTAAATATTAATGGTGGAAACTGAAGAATGCTAGTCCATGCTTGATCATAGCCATGACGAAGCCTGAACAAGCTGTTTAGTGCTCTATCAGCACAGCTGGACCCACAACTCTGCTGCTTCCCAGTGAGTTATCTATAGCAGTTAAGGTAGCTGCTCCCTTTATCACAAGGGACATTCCTTATTTCCCATATCTTGGAATCTTTCTTTCAATAGGATGTGTTTTGAGATGTTAAAAAATGGTGATTTTCTTTTAGCCAATTTCTGTTTAAGTCTCTTTTAAAAGAGACTTATTGAATGAACTTCAGTGCTTCACAAGCTAGATGCTTCACTCTAATGATGACACTAATGGTATTATACAAAGGCACTGCATACAATTTAAAAACTAATCAGTGATGACTTTTTTTGGGGGGGGTACCGGGGATTGAACCCAGGGGCGTTCTACCTCCGCGCTACACCCCCGGCCCTATTTTTTATACTTTATTTTGAAACCGGGTCTCACGAAGTTGCGGAGGGCCTCACTAGGTAGAGAGAGAGAGAGAGACAGGGAGAGAGAGAGAGAGACAGAGAGAGAGAGAGAGAGCGAGCTGAGGCTGGCCGCAAACCCGGATCCTCCGGTCTCCGTCTTCCAAAGTACTGGGATTATAAGCATGCGCCACCACGCCCGGCCTCAGTGATGACTTTAACACCCTCTCTGTTACTATGTTTGATACTTTTCATGTGTTGACATTTGGCAACCTGTCATTTGATTCAGATTTTGTTACTTTTTGCATATTATATATGATTCAGTGGGTTTCCATTGTGACTATAAATAACCCAGAATATGCTCACATATGTATTATTTTATTATCCCTGGAAACTGGTGTTGTCTTGTTTATTATCAGATAGAATCATTTTGTTTTTGTAAGATTTAATACTTATTAACTTATAATCAATCAACAGTTATTTATTAAGTATCTTTTTTGTTTTCTGAATGGGGTAGAATTTAATGAAAAATATATTTTCTTCTGATATATTAGGAGAAAACATATGATGTAGAAGGTTCTTCAAATTATAAATCAGAATAAAGTTGACTTCAACTTCTACTCTATGATTTTGAGATAGGTATATTATTACTCTCAGTTTTAATGTATCATCTTTAAAATGGTACTTATAAATTCTACTTGGTAGTACTTGGTAAGACATAATGATTTTCAGGGCAAGACAATTAACACATAATATTTGTAGTTAAGTACCACACACACCTAAACCATTAGAGAACAAAACAAGATGTCCCTAATGTTAAATGTATTTTAAAATATTTAAAAATTAAAGTTCTTTTAATTTTACATAAAACATGACGATTGTAAATGTAAATGAATTCTTTGAATGATATGAAACTCTGAACGGGGGAACTCCTTAAAAGCTGATATGATCAAATCTCATGCAAGAGTTGAAACAAAGATGATAGGTAGATCTTGAGAATGGCTACTGTAGAAATCATGGCATTAAAAGATCTTATAACAGTTAAGGAGAACACTGAGAGGAAGGATGATGAATTTGATTTCAGAACTGTTGATCTGAAGAGATAAAAGTACATTCAAGTAAAAATGTACAACAGAATATTAGATCTGTTGTAGTTAAGGTGAGAAGATGAAACTAGAAAAAATGTACAATAGAATGTACAACTGGTGTTGTCTTGTTTATTATCAGATAGAATCATTTTGTTTTTTTAAGATTTAATACTTATTAACTTATAATCAATCAACAGTTATTTATTAGGTATCTTCTTTGTTTTCTGAATGGGGTAGAATTTAATGAAAAATATATTTTCTTCTGAAACTTAAGCACATTGTAAGGTGAGAAGAAAAGCCAGGAAAACAAATTTAATAGAGATGACAATTGAATGATGAGTTCTTTGAGGGATATAACTTTGAGAAAGAACAGAGGGCCAAAATAATTTTAAAAGTCAATAAAACATTTTTTGCTGATTTATCTTTTAAGATCTAGCTCAGTATTCCCCTATCATGAAAAATTTGAAGAGTCCACTTTCAGAAAAAAAATGTTGTTTCCTTCTTAAGAGCCTATGTGAAAAACAAAAACCCAAATCTAATTTTATCTTAACCAATAAAGATTACTGGTATAAAGAAATACTTCATTTATAAATTAGCTAGCTACATGTTTTTTAATGGAAGACTTATCCCCCCAATACTTTATCCTTTTGATTTTGGAAATCATACAGGAACAGGAAAGTATGTTGATTTTCTAGGAATATACATTCTAAAGAGTCCAAGGCAAAGCTAACCTTTATACAAAGAGAATGCATTGCTTTCTATGACCCAGAAATAAAATTGAAAATAAATTTGTCAAATTTTGTATTGTCAGTTTTTGATAAAAGTTATATCTGATGCAGATGATTCCATTTTAATAGATTCTTAATTAGTAGTCAATTATGATTAGGAATAGTCATATTTACATCCAGTGTCTGACCCTTACAACAAATTGTTTCATTGAGAAATGGATATCATAAAGACATTGAAGATGGATATTATGAAGATAGATATAACAAAATGTTTTACTTGTGATTAATTATTGCTTTTAAGTTGCTTAACTTGTGGACTTGATTCTTGTTCTAAATTATAAAAATTAAGACAGGGTACAAGTATTATTTTCACTTTTTTGTCCTAGAACAAACAAACAATGGTTCACTTAAAGTAGTTTCCAGTGTACATGATTTTACTTCATTTTAGAAGTCTTAGTGAAGACATCCAAACTGAAGTTCATACTTGTGGCAATTTCATCACATTACTCTCATGCATGATTTAATGTGGGGAGTATCATTGCCGTGAGGAAATGGCACGGTGTTGCCAATCAAGATGGACTCTAAATGTGCTCTCTCATCATCTATCGGCCTTGAAACACTTTCAATATTATTTTAATAATAATATGGGAGCTGGTAAAAATTAATAGATCCTCAGAGATTCTGGAGAAAAATAATTGCATCATTAGTATTATTACCTTTGTTTTGTGTATTTTTTTCTTTTTTGGGGGGCTGCATTGTAATCACACATTGTGATGAAGTTCAGGGTGACAGAGGCATACAAGCACAAAGCACTCGGTGAGCCCTCCCCCAGTTCCCACCCCACACCTTCTCCCTGCCCACCTTCCCACGCATGATACTGTGATTGGCCTTGATAACTTTGTGTATGTTCATCATGTCCATTGAAGTGTTTCCCTCTTCAAGTCTTCCTCCCTCTCCCGCCTCCCTCAGTTAGGTCCCCTCTCCAATTTTGATATTAGGGAAGTTTACTAACAACAACAAAATGTCTTCACTAGCTTGTGTTCTCATTTTAATTAGATAATTTTCCTATTATTTTGATAAAGAATCCAATAACTTGAGACTTTTGCACCCAGTTAAAAATATCACATATTTAAAGAGGCAGTTATGTTTCAATCATTCATTTATTGTCCCTAATGCAGAATTGGCATTTGTTAACATATCAGTATATTAGAATGGTCATTAAAATCTCAAAATGTGGTGGATGTGAATAGTACAGCTGGACAGGTTTTCTTGGACCAGTGGTTGTTCATTGGCTTGGAAACTTCTGAGTTAAATGAGCCTTTAAGCACATATTTTTCTTTTAAAAACTTGTTTCTTGAAATATTGTTGACACTGATGGATACTAAAGCATATTTTGGAAGGTGTTTTCTGTAATCTTGATTGAAGACTTAGAAAAGTAACATCATACCTACCAGAAACAGATCATATAAATGTTATGTGCATATATGCATATATCACTATGAATCCCACTATCATGTAAAGTTGCAATGCACCAATAAAATCCCATCATGTATATTTTCATGTATATACTGTCTCATTACTTTCAAATAATTTATATTTAAATAGATTTTTTTTTGCTGTACCGGGGATTGAACCCAGGGGCGTTCTACCTCCGTGCTACGCCCCCGGCCCTATTTTTTATACTTTATTTTGAAACCGGGTCTCACCAAGTTGCAGAGGGCCTCACTAAGTAGAGAGAGAGAGAGACAGGGAGAGTATATTTAAATAGATTTTAAATTCACTTTTAGTAACTGCCAGTTAATAACAGTTTCAATTAGGGTACAGGTGTAAAGGTATAAGAAATTAAATGTTTTGTCTATTTTTCATTGAGAATGTAATATCACAATTAAATCTTTTATAGAATTAGATTTGAAATTGATTTCAGGGAGTCCTATGAATACAGAGGCCAATGGAATTTTTACCAGTTATTAACAGTATGAAATAGCCTTATAGGAATTTAAAAGGCAAATTCCTAAGCTGGTTTCAGGGTTCTCAAATTATTTGCCAAAGGAATATGGCTTTAAATTTCTAGCAAATAGTTAGTGGAAAAGGAGGTAAATTTCACTGTGTTAGCAAGATCAAATTAATTAATTTTCTAACCACTTTATTTCTACTGCTATTTGTGAAATTTCTGTTTCAGGACTGAATATATCAAATAGTCATTCCAGAGAAATCATGGTCTGTTCACTTTAAATTCCTTACCTAGTCATTTTTATTGTCTATTTCCAATATGTAAATGAGTATTTCATATTCCAAAAGTGGTTTTTCCCTATGATAAATTTCCTATAATTAAAATATGGAAGTATGGTGAAGAAAATTAAAACAAGTTGAAAGTTTTAGAACTGTTTTGAGAAATGAGATATATTTTCAATAATATTTAAAATATTTATGATAACTGGTAATATTTTCCTCAGACATTTACTTTTATTAGTTGTTTTATTTTATGTGAATTTCATAGCACTGGTTATATTACACAAACAAAAGAAAAAGGGTTTACATACCATATGATAGAAATTTACTGTGTAGCAATCTATTTTATTTTTTCTAGTAAGGATTAAAGGACAGGTTTTATTTTATTTTATTTATTTCATTTTATTTTATTATTTTATTTTATTTGGTACTGGGGATTGAACCAAGGTGTTCTACCTCCAAGTTATACCCCAGCCATATTTTGGTTTTTATTTTGAAACAGGGTCTCACTAAGTTGCAGAGGGCCTCACTAAATAGTTGAGGCTGGCCGCGAACCTGGATCCTCAGGTCTCAGCCTCCCAAGTACTGGGATTACAAACGTGTGCCACTATGCCCAGCTTAATTTATTGTAGTTCTTTAAAGACTTAGATTTAAAATAAACAAACTATTTCTCATCTATTTTAAGCCATTTATGGCTGCTCTAAAAATACCATAAACTCAGTGGCTTATAAACAAAAGAAATTTATTTCTTCTGACTTTGGAAGCTGGAAAGGGCAAGATCAGAGTGTCAGCATACTTGGTGTCTGGTGAGGCCTTGCTTCCTGGTTCATAGATGGTGCTTTCCATTGTTTCTTCACAAGGTTAAAGGGGAGAGGGCTCTTTCTCAGGCCTCTATTGTAAGGACCCTAATGCCATTCTTTAAGACAACCCTATCTCCATGCCTTATTCACATCCCAAAGACCCACTTTTTAATACCATCACCCCTGAGGTGAGGATTTCAATATATACTGTTTTGGGGACATAGCATCCAGAATAGAGCACATGCAAGTGCACAGGTCACATTTCAAAAATATGGAAAATGACAAAAATCAAACCTTTCTCATCTAATAGGTAATCATGGATAAGGCTTTAGTTTCTATTCCATTTTATACGTATTTATAGTGATTTTATTGTTTCAAGATTTTTACTATATCTTCTTAGTTCTATATGTTTATCTATGGTATGTAGGCATATAATTTCCTGATTTGTGAGACTAGTTGGTAAGCTACATAATGGAAGGCCAAAGGACGCTATGGATCCTGCACTGAGTCTAACCAGCAACCTACTGAACCGTAGTGACCGTACTTAACATTTCATCATTAGAATTCATAATTCAATAGCCAGTATCTATTCCAGAACAAGCTACTCTAAATAAGAAATTCAAATGTCTACTGGCTGAATGATCATTTCTGTCTCATTTATTATTCAGAGGGAGGAGAATGATCTAGTTGGATAGGTAGTTATGGTTCAGAAGGTGGTCTGGGAATCTAAGACCCTTTTAAATTGTTTCTACACTATCTCTGGGGAATATGTAGTCAAAGGGAATACCACAGGGAATGCATTGCTCTTACAGAAATAATTTGTGTTTGGTTCAAAAAAAGAAAGAGAAGATGAGGAGGAGAATTAAATAGATGTGGAGGGGACAGAAGTTTCTTCTTAAAAGTGTGATGTGGAAGTTGTTTGCATAAATTCTGTTTTTCTCCCATTAACTTGAATTTTTATTATGTGGGCAAAAGAGTAGCATGGACAGATTAGGAAATGTACTATGTAGATGGACAGTCACATACCCCATTAAATCTAGATAATTCTATCACTAACAGGAAGAAAAGAGAGAAAACAAAAAAGTAGTCCTACCAGTAGTCAGACTATAATAAATGATGTTCCTAACACCACCATATTTTTGCACCAAAAATTAACTTTTGAGTATGTGTTGTTGCTTCATTACCAAAATTACATTCTTAGCTCGACTTTATTCCTCCCACCTCCAGAACAATGATTATGATATCTGGCAACTGTGTTACTGAATTGTCCTTGCTTATCAAAGTTATCCAATCCAGAGCTAGTCTACCTTTCTCTAGACTCTCTTTATAGTTACAAAATACAAATCCATATCCTATAATAAGCTGCTTCCATATTTCTCTTACTAAGACACTCTGCTCTTCCTTATTTGACTAGAGTTGTGTTTCTGATGGTTTTGGCTGGTGAGAATTGACAAGGGAGAACTGATATGTATATATAACTTACATTTACTGCTATGTCCTGCTCCATACAAAATTTCTATGTGGCGTTGTAAATTAAATAATGGTAAGAAAGGCATTCTTTTTGCTCTCTAACTTCTCAGTTTTACATGGCTGATAGAAGCAAACATGGATAGCTTTAATATGAGACAAACTATGACAGTACTGTCTGCATGAGGGATAGATAAAGGGGAGAAATTAATGCTCTCAAGGGTAAGGAGCAGTATTTCAGGAGTCCCTTTAAAAGATGAGTGATGTCAACTGGGCCGTTAAGTGTGTATACAATTTACATTAAGAAAAGAAAAATCCATTATGAGGCTAAATAAACATAGAAATGAGTTTATGAAAGTGAAAGAGGCTTAGTAGGAGGTATAGTATAGGAGGTATGGGCTGGTTATGAGATTTAAGATGAAATATCAAACACAAAATATATAGAGTTTTAAATATAAGATTAAGAGCCGGGCATGATAGCACATGCCTATAATCCCAGTACTTGGGAGGCTGACACAGGAGGATCATAGGTTCTAGGCTAGCCTCAGAAATTTAGTGAGACCCTGTTTCAAAATAAAAAATAAAACCAGGTTGGGGTTTAGCTCAGAGGTAGATCACTCTTGGGTTTAATCCCCAGTATCACTGTATATATACATACATAAGAAGTTTGGTTCTGTACTTCTAGGCAGTAGGTATCATTGAAATGATGTTGGAAATACAACTATTTGAATTATTTTCTTGGAAAGAGATAGGTGGATTAACTTTAGGGAAAAGAGAGATAATTTAAAAAATTGAAGTCTGGAAGACCAGTTAGAAAACAGTGCAATAGTGTAGGCTTGAGATTACAAATTACGGCAGCAGCAAGAAAGTGAATAGAAAGGATTATGTATGAGATATTGAGAGATCATGTGTGACTTTATTATCTACATATAATGCTGAAGCAAAAGAAACTGAAAACTTTGAGCCTGTAGGACTTGGAGAAAAGTAGAGATATTACTTGAGATAGAGAGCTAGATAAAGACTGGTCTTAATAGAGATGGCAAAAAAGTTCTGTTTTGTTCTGCTGAAGATGAGTTATCTGGAAATTTGAGTCTGAAGCTTGTGAGAGTAATTGGATCTAGACTAAAACCATTAAAAACCAAGGATTCATCTGTTCCATCAGTGAATGATATGACTCAGATACATACTAGCACTTGTAAAGTCCCCATCTCTTGGCCTTTCTAATAGTTCTGGCTTCAACTTCCTTACCTTTTTCCTTTTCTAGTTTTTTTTTTTTTTTTTTTGCTTCCAGAATTTTTTATGTGTCCTCAGGAAGGAGCCTTGGCTTCCTTTTTTATATGTGGATACATCTGATTCTGGCTTCTAGAAGTAACAACTCAAACAAATTCAACAACTCCTGGGGCGTCTTTCCAACTTTCTTCCACTCCCCAAGTGACCATTTGCTTTCTAATTTATTTTTCACAGTTCTCAGAAAGAAATAGGAACATTTTTAATGATTTGGTGTTTTGAAGTATCTGCATTATTATTGTGGAAATTAAATTTTCATCTTCTATGACACTCTGTGGCCAGCAACATTAGAAACCAGCATATCACTTTCAAAATCATATAATTTTTAACCTAAAGTATATGTTTGATGCACATGATTTAACTACCATATGTTTGAAATTCTGAAATGCAAATTAAAAAGTCTAAGTACATCATTCTATAAAGAGTGTAGTTTAGCACTAATCTGTTTTGATTACACTTGGTGTCAATCACTAGTTACCATTCAATTTCACTCATGTTTAGAGATTTTTCTGCCTATTGCTTCACCAACTCAATTTGGGGGTTATTTTGCTTAACACAGTTTTAAAATTTTTGTACAAATTCTGTATTAGTAATTTAAATTTTTAAAATTCATATTTGATTTTAAATAAAAGCAATTTATTATAAATTAAAGGCCTTGTTTTGTTAATGTATATGATTTCATTTTGTTTATAATTTAATACCTTTGCTTTATACATTATGGTTTTGTCTGATTTTATATTCTAAGAAATTTATGAACACATTGCTCCTTTATTTATTTATTTATTTATTTTTTGTGGTACCGGGAATTGAACGCAGGGGCGTTCTACCTCCGCGCTACGCCCCCGGCCCTATTTTTTATACTTTATTTTGAAACAGGGTCTCACGAAGTTGAGGAGGGCCTCACTAAGGAGAGAGAGAGAGAGAAAGAGAGACAGGGAGAGATAGAGAGCTGAGGCTGGCTGCGAACCCGGATCCTCCAGTCTCTGCCTCCCAAAGTGCTGGGATTACAAGCGTGCGCCACCACGCCCGGCCCACATTGCTCCTTTATTGGTTAGGGTTCATTGATAGAACCAGAAATAAGGTGGGGGGAAGTCTGAAACAAGAGGGATAAAAGAAACTACTTAGGGTGGGGTGAGCTCATATCACTAGACAGGGAAGTTGGGATATGAAATGGAATATAGGGAAATTTAAAATCACAAAACACTTTTAACTGGGAAGCACAAAAGATGTTACTTAAAATACTTATATACATAAAGAATAATATAAAAGAGGACTAATTAAAACTTGACAGAGACATTTTCAATTCAAAGATATGGAAAACTAGAAAGAACACTTGCTCCTACTCTTTTTATTATTATTATTTTTATATTTATTGCAACACAAGTTAGTATCCTGTTAATCTACTTGACTTTTTCTTTTATTATACTTTATTGGTGCTCTTACTTTTAAGAGAAGAAAATAAAATATGAACAAACAGCTAATTAACTACATTTCTTTTGTGTGTGTATGTGTGTGTGTGTGTGTGTGTGTGTGTGTGTGTGTGTGGTACTGGGAATTAAATCTGGGGGCATTCTACCTCTAAGCTATGCCCCCAACCTTATTTTATTTTTATTTTGAAACAGGTTCTCACTAGGGATGATGGGAGTCTCACTACTTGCTGAGAATGTCCTCAAACATGCGATCCTCCTCTCTCAGCCTCCCAAATACTGGAATTACAGGTGTGTGCCACCATGCCCGGCTCTAACTACATTTCTTGATCTAATTGGAATACTATAATTTCAGGAAAAACAACCTGAAGCTTATGATTTATCCATGCTGTTACATGAATGAATAGTTTATAACTTTTCATTGCTTAGTGATGTGCCATTCTATGGATATGTTGATGAGCGCCATCTTAATTGTTTCCTGTTTGTGGAAATTATGAATAACATTGTTATTAAATTTGATAGGCAAAATTTACAAATAGGTATCTATTTGCCAAGATTTTTATTTTCATTACATTGAATATTTTGATCTGATTGTAAAGAATCAACAGCTTAATATTGTTTTACAACCCATGAAAATAATAAATCTTCATTTATTTGGAGCTTCATTGGCTTCTTTCATCAAAATTTTGAGGTTTTCAGAATTTTGCATGTATTTTGTAAGATTTATTCTAAAGTATCAATTTGGTGCTTTTGTAAATGATTATATATCCACTTTTATGCATGTTAGTTTCCAATTGTTCATTGCTGTTACATAGGAATTTGATTGGCTTTTGTGCAATGACCTTATATCTTATGACTTTGCTCTACTCTCATCTTGTTTCTAGGAGATTTTTATATATTTAATGAGATTTTCCACATATATATACTCTATTATTAGTAGAGAAAAATTTACTTGTAAGTTCTATTACATTGAATTTGATATTCTGCTCATCAAGGTTGCTCTAGTCTGATTCTAATCTTATTTCCATGAAACTAAAAATTTTTTGGTGTACTGGGGATTGAATACAGGGGCATTCTTCCTCCCTCGCCCTTTTTATTTAGGGTCTCACTAGGTACTTAAGAGTCTCCCTAAGTTGCAAGGCTGGTCTCAAACCTGCTGTTCTCCTGTCTCAGCCTCCCAAGTACTGGGATTATAGGTGTGCTCTACCATGCCTGGCTCTAAAAATTCTTTATGTCTCCCCTGAGTCTTATAGTAAATAAGGTATGCAGATATTTTATTGTTTCTCTTTATATTCATATTCAGGTTGCCTCAAAAGTGAGTTGCTCTAATCTCTGTGACCACATCAAATTTTATGTTTTTATTGGTGCATTGTAATCATACATCATAATGAGTTCAAAATGATACATTGTACATACACACATCACTTGGTATATTACCCTCTGCATTCCACACTGCTCCCCCCTCTTCCTTCCCCATATATGTTTGTGAGATTGGTAGCAATACCTTTGTATATAGACATGATATTATTCAAACAGCCTCTCTTTCTCCTCCCCACCTTCTTCCCCAATCCCTTTCCACTGTTCTACTGGTCTCTCTCCTCATTTAACTGAAGTCTCTATTTTCTTTCTAGCTTCAACATATGAGGGAAAACATAAAACCCCTGATTGTCTGAGACTGAATGATCTCATTTAGCATAACATTCTCTAGTTCCATCCATTTTCTTGTATATGACAAAATCTTGTTCTTTATGGCTGAGTAAAATTCCATTGTGTATGTATACAACATTTTCTTTACCTAGTCATCTCTTGATGAATACCTAGCTTGTGTCCATAATTTGGCTATTGTGAATTGTGTTGCCATATACATTGATATGCATGTATCACTATAGTATTCTGACTTTAATTATTTTTGGAAAGACACCGAGGAGTGGTATAGCTGGGTCATATGTTGGTTCCATTCCTAGTCTTTTGATAGGCTCTCTCTTCAGGTTCTTGATTTTTCTTTTGCTATTCAGTAGTTTTATATTTTGTTGCCATCTCATTTGTCAACTGTTAATTTTATTTCCTGAGTTTTAGGTGTCTGACTGAGGAATTTTCTACCTGTACCTATATATTGGAGAGTTGATGACCACTTTATTTTAATGCATATTCTTTTGAAAAAGTAGTGAGAAGTTGTGCCCAAAAATAAAAACCATTTCAGAGTCAAATTGGACTCGTGTTATAGTAAAGCTGTGATAATAATAATAGACTGATAGCTCATGTTATTCTCTCAGTGGCCCTATAGGGAGGTATTTTTCTTAATACTTTATTGATAAAGAAATGTCGACTCAGGCTGGGCGTGGTGGCACACACTTGTAATCCCAGTACTTTGGGAGGCGGAGACCGGAGGATC